>NW_010729184.1:2004001-2015140 GCF_000365185.1 Nelumbo nucifera
AAGAAAATAAATTAACTACAGAACCTCACAATGACACAATCGAACCTCCCCCCTTGAACCAGAAAAAGAAGCTTAGTTGCTCATGATATGCACAATCTCCATGCTTTGCTTCTCCATAGCCGAACTGCTTGCTTGAGCTTCTTGGTCTTCTTTATGATCTCTTGGATCTACGAGTGAGTGATGCTAGAGCTGGTTCGCCCCCCTCTTTATATAGCCAAAGGAGTGGACTGTTTTCCAACTCCTTCTAGGAGATCATCTTATGTTTAGGGAGTCTTGATCTTCTTTGAACTAATCCTAGCCTATCTTTTATCTAATGATCTAATCTCAATCTTCTTATCTCTCTAGGATTACATTCAAGACTTTAGATCTGATAAGACTCTCTCTTTGGAGATTACATTCGAGATTTGGACTCTTGACTCTTGAATTCGAGTTGGGCTCTTTAGATCTGATAAGACTCTCTCTTTGGAGATTACATTCGAGATTTGGACTCTTGACTCTTGAATTCGATTTGAGCTACTTCAAGGTACTTCTGCGAGTTGGGATTAAGTTGTGAAATGGGCCTGGCTGCGAACTTGCTCTGACTTCGGGATCATTTTCGTATTTGATTCGGGCCGAATCTGTCAAAACCCAGAACATAAAAGTTGTGGGGCTTTCATTTATCTTCTTAAGGCTTCTTGAATTGTCCAATTCGGAGTCCGGAATTGAGAGTTAGGCCCCAATTACTGACTATTGCCGAAACTGTTCAAAATCACCCGATTTGCCCTGTTTTCTTCCAATTGCCTTTTTTATTGCCCTTAATCGAAATACAAGAGTAATGAGTCCATTTAAGTGATAAATGAATGTAAAAGAGTGAATATTAGGGGATAAAAATAGGGTTCTTTTTGGTCTCATCAAGGTTCATCATAGTCCTACAATGAACCCATAGTGCAGATCACAAGACCGCAATAAACCTATGGTTCATCGCACACCCTTGACAAGCCCATTGTTAGCTTGAGCCAAAGCAAACTAGGGTTGAACTCACTATGAGGTTCGCATACATGCGGCACTGTGATAAACCCTCAATCGTCATGGCATCCCAGTTCGCTAAGAACTGCGCCTAGATGCTACCTACATGCGTAATGTCGAAGGGACGAAAGTGACGAGGTGCCACGTAAGTCTAATAAGACGTCATCCACCAGACGGTGACGTTACTAAAGCCACATTAGTTAAGTAGGGCACACAAAAGTTAGTAGCATATGTGAACTATGAGGATCTCTGAGTGAAAGGAAAGTCGATCCTCAGAAAGGTTCCCATAGGGACACGTGGTGAAACCCCAGTAATACCTTAATGACTGACAACAAATCCAATATCCCCTTTCCTAGTAGGAAATGAGCACCTCTTGCTCCTTCCTTTCAGGATCTCAAGATCTCCCCAATAAATAGAGATCCTCCTCATAGTGAAATTCCTTTAGCAATCAAACACCCTTATCATTGACTCCCAATTCTACTACTCGTACTTAAGACCCTTGAGATCCAATCCCCTTAAACCCTCAGTCTTTCTTTATCTTTTGAAGAGACCACTTCCCCAACCTAGCCTTTACCCTACCTACACTCAGCATGTATCTAGCACATATGCCATCTGTGCACATGTTTCTAGGTGTCTTCTACCATGGTGGGCCAATAGAAACCTAGATGCAAGATGTGATTGTACAAAGCCACTAGTCCTTAGTGTGGGGCGGTTTAGAGCTTTGGGTCACTTCTAGTGCTTCTTCTATCTCTTCACCAGCTAGGCATCATAGAGGCTTTCCAATGAGAGATTTCCTGTGCAACACTCCTTCCTGAAGATAGAACCTCTTGGTCCTTGATAAAAGTCATATCCTCGTCACTGGGTCAACTGATAACATGTTGTCCTCCAAGTAGTTAATGTACATACTTCTCTAGTTTGCCTCTTCTACCACGAGGCATTCTTTCCCTGAAGGGATGGGTGATCCATCATATGGATGGCTGAACCATGTCGGGTGGCTGGGCAAATTTTCAAAAATTTCTTTCTCCCATCTGGGAATCCTTTTCCCTAATTTAGAAAAATTGCATTTTTCAATGTTTGTTCTTGAAACAAACTGGACCAAATCTGAATCCAAGATTTGGGAGAGGAATGCCAGATATGGAATCGACGCAAAAAGCTCCTCCCAACGTAGGTGTAGGTGTTCATGGCCAAAGAGGTTACTAAATCCACCTCCACTGAAGATGACACAACGAATGTTGAGGTAGGATCAGCAAGAAGGGTTCTTCACCAAGTACCTATGATTCTTCAGCAAGAATCGTGTAGGGTTGTGTGAGCACGACTTCAGATTGTCTCTTCACCAAGAAACAATATCAAGAACAGTTCTTGATCACTCCAAGAGCTGGAGATTGAACTAGGTAGGGCAGCTAGAGCAGAGGGAGAACAGGATTGCAAAAAAGATGTGTTCTTTTTGTAGAATTTGCCCCCTATTTGTAACCTTCTTTGGATCAGCTTCCTAATCCAATTAGGAATGAGTTTCTTGATACAAATCTAATATTTGGATCTGGACCCTCAAGTGGATAAGTCTATTTTATCCAACTACTAATCCTAATCAGATCATAAACCCAAATTCGCCCATTTAATTAAAACACTTAAGCCCAATTCGAAATGGGCCTTAGGCCCATAAAGTCACACTTCTCACTTTACCCTTTAAATGATGTCTAGTTTGGCTCTCTTTGTATGGCGTTGGACCCTAACATTGATCTATACATCAGCCACATGGGTTCAGACCAGCATTTGTTACAAGGCCTGACCGATTTCACTACAAAACACAATGAACCCCTAAGTCCATCAGTAGGGGCTCTTAATGGGCCCAACATTTACACTAAATGGTCCTTGCATCCAACCACTATTAGACAGCTATGCCCTTAGCTAAAATCAGATTGATGTATCTTTTGACATTTATTGTAAATGAATAAAGTACATAATTGATTCATGAGACTCGTGTTAGTTTAGAATCTTCACAACCATTGGATAGATCTGGGTTGATTTATCCTACCAAGGCTAACACTGATGTGCTGCCAAGTTGGTTGGGGTGGCTTGTCAAAACCTAGGTATGTTGAGATAGTCTTAGAATTCATCTATGTGGGTAATCATAGTGATAGGATCAACCCCTTTGTCGGACAAAGTGAATGATTGGTGAAAGGCACTCTCTCCGATGGAATCCTAAACTACCGGCAGTGAATTTCAAATGTGTTTGAAATTTGGTTTTGCAAAATATATTTATATAGAGATATACTTATATATTATGTTTTCAAAAATTGTTTGCAAAAGGTTTTAATTCTTAGGATCCATGTGAGTAGAGAGTACAACATTGTACCTTGCAACTGAGGGAGAGGTCCTCTTTTGTCGGGTAGTGTTTGATCATTATGGGCTTAGAGGTTAAGTGTAAGACCACTGAGAGTAATACCTTATGGGTCAATCTTGCATCTGCCCACAGTTCTTGGGTTTTCATAAGGTGGCTAGATCCAAGAACCATTTAGTGTAAATGTTGGGTGAAGGGATGAGAGATCCATCATATGGATGGCCGAACCCTACAGGAAGGTTGGGCAAAATTTCAAAAATTTCTCTCTCTCCCATCGAGAATACCAAAACCTGCTTCCTTTGAAGATGATATAGAGTGTAATGAAGCAAGATCATCAGGACGAATCTTCAGCAAGAAGCAGGATCCTTCAGTGAGAATCAAACAAGGGCTGGTGAGCATGACTTCAAATTGTTTCATCAACCAAGAAACAATATCAAGAACCTTTCTTTATCAATTCCTCAAGAGGAGATCGAACTGGGTAAGGATGGCAAGAATAGGAGAGAATTTTGCAGGTTGCTGTGTTGTGCCACTAAGGAATTCACCCCCTTCATTTATAGCCTTCTCAGGATCAACCTCCTAATCTAAATAGGAGAGAGTTCCTTAATCCAAACCTGATATTTGGATTTGGGCTCTTGAACGGATAAGACTTATCTTATCCTTCAGCTAATCCTAATTAGATTATAAATCCTATCTTGCCTCCTTTTAATTAACTAACTTAAGCCCAGTTCGAATAGGCCCACTAAGTTTATGTGCTCACTTATCCTCTTAACCTGCTACCCAGTTGGCTCTCTTTGTATGGCGTGGGACCCAAACATTGATCTACACATCAGCTACATGAGTTCATCCCAGCCTTTGTTACAAGGCCTAGCCGAATTCACTGTAGGAGATAATGAACCCCTGAATCCATCACCATGGGCTCTTAATGGGCCCAACATTTACACTAAACAGTCCTTAGGTCCAGCCACCTTATGAAAACCTAAGGACTGTGGGCAGATGCAAGATTAGCCCATTAGGTATTACACTCAATGGTCTTACACTTAACCTCTCAGCCCATAATGATCAAACACTACCCAACAAGAGACGACCTCTCCCTTGGCTGCAAGGAACAGTTCTACACTATCTACTCACAAGGATCCTGGGAATTAAAACCTTTTGCAAACATTTTGAAAACATAATATATATGTATATCTCTATATAAATATATTTTGCAAAAACAAATTTCAACGGTTGAAATCAACTGCTAACAGTTTAGGTTTCCATTAGAGAGAGTGAAACCCCGATCATTCACTTTGTTCAACAAAGGGGCTGATCCTGTGACTATGATCACATACTCAGATGAATTCTCGGACTGTCCCAACATACCCAGGTTTTGGCCCCCTCTAAAGATCTTATTGATTGTTATATCAAAGAGATCCCAGTCTGACACCTAGTGAAGTACCTCAATCAAGTCTAGGGGTCAAGTGTAACATTCCAATTTTTCCCATCTATCTCCAAGGTCCAAGGCAATACTAGAATTTTGATCTGCTTCAGGGTTTCAAAAATACCCACACTACATGTACCTCAGGTCTCACCCTGGCATCTGAGACAAGCCACCCCAACCAACTTGGCGGCACACCAGTGTCAGCCTTGGCAATGTAAATCTCCCCAGATCTATCCAACGGCTATGAAGATTCTAAACTAATACGAGTCTCATAAGTGTCCAGTTTAAGGGTATTACACAGAAACACACCACAGTGACATGAATCAATTATGTACTTTATTCATTTACAGTAAATGTCAAAAGATACATCAATCTGATTGGAGCTAAGGGCATAATTGTCTAACAGCTCCCCCTTGCACTTAGGTCCAGTCCGATACAAGCTGGAGTCCCATACTTTCCATGTGTTTTTCAAACACTTTCTCTATAAGTGGCTTAGTTAATGGGTCTGCTACATTCTCCGCTGACGCTACTTTCTGAATTAGGACGTCCCCTCTACCAACTATCTTCTGCAGTACATGGTACTTCCTCTTGATGTGCTTTGACTTCGAGTGGGCTCGTAGCTCTTTAGCCTGAGCTATAGCTCCATTGTTGTCACACAACAGTGGAATGGGTGATGTGCTGGACAAAACTACTCCTAATTCCTAAATGAACATCTTCATCCATATGGCTTTTTTATCAGCTTCACTTGCAGCAATGTATTCTACTTCAGTTGTGGAATCTGCGGTGGAACCTTGTTTGCTGCTTTTGCAACTAATTGCACAAGCCCCCATCGTAAAGATGTACCCAGATGTAGTCTTTCTATCATCTGGATCTAACTAGAAATTGGCATCAGTATACCCTTAGATCTATAGTGAACTTAACATCAGATACTAGACAAAACTCTTTTGTCCTCGGAAGGAATTTCAGTATGTTTTTCACAGTTTTCTAGTGTTCCTGTCCTGGGTTAGACTTGTATCATCTTAACACACTCACTGCTTGAGCTTTGTCAGGATGAATGCACAGCATGGCATACATGATGCTCCCTAAGGCTAAGGCATAGGGAATCTCCTTAATGCCCTCAATATCCTCAGGAGTCTTGGGAGACATACCCTAGGAGGGAGTGAGTCCGTGCCTGAAAGGAATATTTCCTTTCTTGGAGTTCTCCATACTGTATCTCTTTACTATTTTGTTAATGTAAGTAGATTGGGATAATCCTATTATTCTCTTCGATCTATCTCTATAGAGTAAATGTCCCAAGATATAGTTGGCTTCTCCAAGATTTTTCATGGAGAATTGCTGTGAAAGCCATACTTTCACCGTAGTTAACATTTCTACATCATTCCAAATGAGTAGATTGTCATCTACATACAGAACCAAGAACGTAACCTTATCCCCACTGGCCTTCTTGTAAACACATGGCTCATCCAGATTTTGCTCAAAATCAAACTGTTTGACAATAGAGTCAAACCGGATGTTCCAACACCTAGAAGCTTACTTCAATCCATATATGGATTGGTTAAGTTTGCATACCATGTGTTCCTGACCTGCAACAATGAATCCTTATGGTTGCTGCATTAGATATCTTCAATAAGATCTCCATTCAGGAATGCGGTTTTGACATCCATTTGCCAAATCTCGTAGTTATGGTATGCTGCTAGAGCTAGCAAGATCCTAATAGACTTCAGCATAGCCATCGGCGAAAAAGTTTCCTCATAGTCGATTCTCTCTTTCTGAGTGTACCCTTTTACCACAAGACGTGCTTTATTGGTCTCAATATTACCATCTGGGCCCTTCTTCCTCTTGTAAATCCACTTGAAACCAATTGCTTTCACTCCAAAGGGTGGGTCCACAAGAGTCCATACCTTGTTGGACTCCATCAAGTCCACCTCGGCTTTCATGGCATCTACCCACTTCGGGGAATCTGTGTCCAACATAGCCTTCGCATAAGTCGTGGAATCATCCTCACTTGTTGTGGCTTCCACCATCTGTGTCCAACGTAACCTTGTCCAGGTAGACCTTCTAGGTTGAGTATCTGGAGCTTGTGGAACATCTCCCACTACTCCTGTGCTCTCCTCATCAAGAATAACTTCTCGTCGAAAATTCTCTAGGATGTAATATTCTTCTAAGAAATAGGCATTTCGAGTGCAAAACACCTTTTGTTCTTTTGGATCATAGAATAGGTAACCTAGAAACCTTTGAGGTAACCTACAAATAGGCAACGACTGGTCTTAGATTCCAATTTGTCAACACTAGTTCTTTTAACATGTGCCGGACAACCCCAAATCTTCAAGTGTCTCACACTTGGTTTCTTACCGGTCCAAAGCTCATAGGGAGTCTTCTGAACGGATTTGGTTGGAATCCGATTCAGCATGTAAATTGCAATCTCCAATGTGTATCCCCAAAAGGATGTAGGTAATTCTGAGTGGACGAGAAGTGATTGCACCATATCCAATAAGGTCCAATTCCTTCTTTCTGACTCACTGTTTAATTGTGGTGTAGCGAGAGGGGCTAATTGTGATACTATCCCATTGTCCTTTAAGTAGTCCCTAAATTTGTTAGACAGATACAAACCACCTCAATTTGTTCGAAGGGCTTTAATTTTTCTCCCTAACTGTTTCTTGACTTTTTGTCAACTCCTTGATCTTTTCAAAGGATTCAGACTTATGTTTCACTAGGTACACGTAACCATACTGAGAATAATCATCGGTAAAGGTTATAAAATAAAACGTGCTGATTATGTGTCCTAACATTCAGGGGACCACATACATCAGTATGTATAAGGTCAAGTGTACCTATAGATCTTTTAGGCTTACCGTCAAATGGCCGCTTAGGCATCTTACCCTGAAGGCAAGGTTCACAGGTTGGAAGATATTTTATAGTTAGAAATCGGTAATGCCACAGGCACATGGGACTAACTGTATCATAGATTCTTTTCTTGGGGATTATTTCCAACGTAGTTTCAGTAATGTTGGTTTCTAGGGAGGGATGGAGAACATAAAGACCATTCTCAAGTTCCCCATATGCTAGGAATTTGTTATTCCGTTTAATAGTAATCACATTACTAAACAAAATACAATAACCATCCATGCAAAATTTTGAGACAGAAATCAAATTTCTTCTTAAATTAGGTACAAAAAGACAATCTTTTAGAACAATAATTCCTTCTCTGAAAACTAATTCTTCAGTGCCTATGGTCGTAGCTGCAACAGTTGCAGAAGTCCCCAAATAAATTATCACTTCTCCATCACTCAATTTTTTTCTTATCTTGAACTCCTGTAGTGAGTTATAAGCATGAGTCGAAGCTCCAGAGTTAATACACCAGGAGCAGAAGTGAATAAATAGATTGTTCTCTATGATGAAAGAATCAAACATACATTGTTTCTTAGTCTCAATGTGTTTAGGACAATTCCTCTTCCAGTGGTCGGTCTGCTTGCAGAAGTGACAGGAATCCGATGCCTTATCTTTTTTCTACTTTTTAGTTTTTCTACCCTTCTTTTGATCCTTTTGCTTTTTCTTGCCCGATTTTCCACCTTCAACAAGCATGGCTATGGCTTATCCTTCTTGATCAGTTCTTCAGCCCTCTGCAATATATTGCTGTGTTCTTGAAGCCTAACGATTAGCTTATTCATTTTGTAATTCATGATAAACTGATTGAAGGATGGAGGCAAGGAATTGAGGACAACATCAATTTTGGTGTCATGATCAAGCATTGACCTGAGAGCCTCCAATTCATTGATACAACCCATCATCTTTAGATAATGGTCATGAACCTGTTGGTTCTCGGTTATCTGTGCGGTTATAAATAGTTTTAAGACCTTTTGTTAAGTAGAATGGTTCTTCTCTTCGTACATAGTCTTCAGACTATCCAATATATCTTTGGATACTTGGATCTTATCGAATTGTCACTATATTAGATTGTCTAAAGAGGCTATAATATAACACCGGTTAAGAGAATTTTTCTCTTCCCATTCTTGATACTCTCTTCTTCAGGCCTTAGAAGCCCTGTCACCCGAATGATCCGGAGTAGGGTTCTTAGCAATTTTGTCCAATTTCTCGGACATTAGAACCAACATAAGGTTTCGGAACTAGTCAACATAATTAGGACCCTTGAGTTTGTTACCATGAATCAATTTGGTGAAGTTTCCATTTACCATTTCTGGTAAAGGCAAGGCAGATTTATAAGTCAACAACCTAATTGATTCATGTCATCACAGAGAAAGGGATTTTAATCTATGTTCCATTTCCATTTTGGGCATCTCTGAGATTCCATCCAATCTTAGTGACGAAGACAGTTGTGTCTTTGGAAATGTGGGAAACCACAAGGGATGCATAGAGCCAACTGTTTCAGCTACAAAACCCCACCACCTTCTGTGAAGGTTCTCATCCTCTCATCTTTTGAGCTTTCTCTTTGGCCTCTGTCAGACAAGGTTCATAGCCCATTTTAGGATAAACCTTTCTATCCAGTAAGTGCTCACCCATCATGTTCGTGAATGCCAAGGTACCGTGAGAGAGGCTTCCATTTTAGGATAGACCCCTCTCACATTGGTCTATGATGCCCCTATCATCTCATGAAGCAATCCATCCAATTGCATTAGTAGATGGATAACCCAATTTTATGCTGCATCTCCACCCACCAATACAACCAACCTTCATAGTAATGATGGAAGGCCTTTAGAGAATTCATCACATGAAATTCCCTATCACATGCACTTATTATTAATGGAGGGAATGAAAACCCCCTAGATCTGATTTAGGTCAAACCAAAGTGGCTCCCACTGACTTTCAAAAGCCAGATTCAAAGTGGGCCCAAAAACGGCTAGGGTTCCGGGGTGTTCCCCTTGGGGAGAAACTGAAGTGGGCCCCACTGAGAAGGGAGATCATCCAATGATCTTAAGGGCACAATGGCAATGATTTGCATTCTTCCATGGTGTTTGAAAGAGCCACTATCGACTTAGCATGGGCCAAGCACTTATGGCCCATGTACGCAGCACATCACATCACATATATCACATGCATGAAATGCATAATTGGTCCAATCAATTAAATATCTGTAAAACTCATAATTAAATTTAAAACCTTTTCAGCCCTTTTAAAGCCCATAATATTATCTATGTAACATTTATGTTGAACTAGGCTAATGCAATTTTAACAATCCGAAACTAGGTTTTTCAGATGTGGGCCGAATTGCATCTTGCAATTAACCATCAACTCCTGGAAAGAATGGTAGGATCCATCTAATGGGTGTCAATAAGGTTGCGGAATGGGTGGGCGAATTTCAAAATTTTTCCTACCTTCTTCCAACTGGGAATCATATTCCCTAAATTTAGAATACTATATTCAAGGATCCTACTTGAACCATAATCGAATTAGATCTGAATCAAAAAAGCAAAAGGGAGGAATATACCTGATCCGGAGAAACAATATCTCCCAAAGTTGGTGTTCACGCCCAAAGAAGAAACCAAGATCCGCTCCTGCTGAAGATGACACAGCTGTGGATGGAACGGAACCAGTAGGGTGCATCCTACACACTGGATCCTTCGCAAGAATCCTCTGGAAACTCTGAACACTGAATCTATCTCAGTCTTTTTCGCAAGACTAATGTCAAGAACTGATTTCTTGACTCCCTATTGCTGCAAAGATCAGATCTTGCAAGAGGGAAATGGCGGTGGTTGGAGAACTCGTAGGACGAAGATGGCTGAACTGCTTCTCTTCTCTCTACAGTCTGTATGAGATCTAATCTCTGTTTGCAGGATAATTTCTTGCACCACAAACCCTTGGTTCGAAATCTGATATATTTCTCTTAGGGTTTCTCCTCTTTTTCTTCTTGATTAAGAAACCTCCTATTTTGGAGTTATCCCAATCCAAATCAGTATTTGGATATGGGATTATCTTAATCCTATCTGCAGATTAAGTGAACTTACTCTTGATCTTATCAGGAGGTTACCAGATTCAAATCTGTTTTGAATTTGGTCTCCCAGAGTGGATAAGGTTAAAGGCTCTATCCTTTTACTAACATTAATCTCAGATTCGCCCCATTGATGGGTGATCATAACAGCCCAGCTCGAAATGGGCTTTTGGTCCATTAAGTGTTCAATGTTTAACTAGTCTTCAATCTGCTACCCAGTTGGGCTTCTTTGTATGGCGTGGGACCCCAGCATTGACCTACACACCAGCCACATGGGTTCGGCCCAGCCGAATTCACAGAAAAACTCATTAACTCCCTGAGCCCATCACATGGACCCTATGGGACCAACACTTACATTAAGTGGTCCCTGGACCAAGCCATCTTATAAAAACCCAGGGACTGTGGGCAGGTGCAAGATTAGCCCATCAGGTA
>NW_010729185.1:7045-23601 GCF_000365185.1 Nelumbo nucifera
AAGAGTTGAAAGGAGGAACAGAAGCTTAATGTACTGTCGCCGCCACTTTATTTAGTATTTATAGGTTATGCTCATTACATGGAAAGGACAGATCTGCCCTTAGTATTTACATAACAAATATAACAAAATAAGACTGAAATAAATAACAACTGAAATAACTAACTGACCACCAGCTAACCCTAGAAAGGCTAGAACATCATCTACCCTACGAACACAGTGGGACCGTAGCTGTGGGGCCCACATCAGTGTTCTCTACACTTGTCATTCAATTCAGGTCACTTGTGACCAACAAAGGCTTCAAAACAACTACAGACCAACATAAAAGGATCAAACATACCCTTACACCATTCGGCCATTGTAAACACAGCCTGTTCTTGGACCTTTTTCCAAGAACCAAGGCTACAAACAACCTAGTTCTCTAGGTTCTGATCAGTCCCCGCAGATTTTGAAGGCTTTCAACCCAGAAATACCAATAGCACACAAAAAAAAGAGGTAACCAACCTTCGATGGAAAGCTTCAATCGACCATCCACTTCTGAAGTTGTTTTTTTTTTTCTTTCTTGAAAACCAGTCAAGTTCTGTGCAGAGGAAGAAGGACTGAGGTGTTCTCAGACCTAGGTCGAATCTGTGTTCTCCATTTTTTTTTCAGCCTAGAAAGAAGAAAAAAAAACGAGGTCACGAACAGAAAGGAGCAGGTCACGAATCTGTGAGGAGATTTAGAGAGCAATGTCCTGCTCTGATACCATGTTTGTTCTGTAGCTACAGTAGTTCGAACCAGGAGAAGAGAAGAAGAAGAAGATGATGATGAAGAGAACAGTCGAACTTGATAGACTAAACCCTATCAGTCGACCCTTAATATGGATTAGCCTCTAATTAGTAGTACAAAGACTAAATTGCTCCCACTTAAGTATGGGACAGGAAGTCTCTATTAAAACTGCCACATAAGCACATAACTTAACAAAAATAAAATGACTAATCTACCCTTATTCGGCTAGCTCTAACATTCTCCTTATCTTCCCCCCTTCCTCTACTCCTTCCTCCGAAGCAGAATTCTTAGGAGAAGGGATATGCTCCTCTCCCAGTTCAAAGGAACTTCCTTGTAACCCCGTCACTTCTCCTTGTCCATCCTTAAGATTTTCCTCCCTATCGTGCCCCTTTTCTTTATGTGGTTCACACTCCCTACAGATCGCCTGGGCAAGACATCCATCCTCTACTTTCTTGTCTCCTGTTCCTCCATCTTTTCTCCCCATGCTGTGTGCAATATCCGCTATCTCTGTCTTCTGGGATTGTAGCTTCTCCCCCGTTCTTGATGACCTTCTCTTGCCTTCCTCACCTCCCTGTCCTCTTTTATTCCTTCCATTATCGTATCTCGTCACTACCCAGATCCATTTCTCCTCTTCTTCCCCTTCTGTGAGCAGTCGATCAGATCTCAATCGATCTATCTTCTTCTCAAACTGTCGAATGCATCTTTTACCAGAAATGCCCCTCTTTATTCCTTTCTTTTTTACTCTCACCTTTGCTTTAAGGTTGACCACGGACCTCCTTAGACCGTTAAACTTCTTAAACTTAAGCCCTCTGTTACTTGCTGGGGTAACAGATATATTGCCAAGTTTAATATATCACTTTTCTATATTTAGTTTTTGGTATATGTGTTTATAATTTTGTAGAAGTTTTAGAAAAAATAATAATCAGAACAGATATATTAAATGATATAGAAGACATCAGTATCTTAAATTTCAAACATCACGATTTTGTGGTGAACTATTCAGCACCTAGGCACCAACTAGTCACTGTATTGGCTAGAGTGGCCAAAATGACTAGTCATTACCTAACTGCTGACAATGCTGAGAAAACTTCACATTTATCCATGTTTCTGAATATAATCTCCACCATTAAAGAGTATGAATCTATTCTTTTAGCATTTACCATATCTCATAACTAGCATTAACCACCCAAAAGTCATATTGGATAGCTTTAATTCACACAGGTTGTGTCTGTGTACATGTTGTCATGCCTCTAAGAAATTCGTGCAAATCATATAAACTAATTGCACAGACTCACCCTTGTTCACATATATTTTGGGTTTATGTATATCTGGATGACCATACTAGTAATGTATCATCAATCGTTCTAGACTTGATTTTCTATAATGTTGCTTATGGCTTGTTCTAGATTTGGATTCATATAAAAACCTCATATGGATAAAGCAGTACCTGTATACAACTATTTTCTAAACGGAAATTGATGTACCTCATACAATATATGGGTTTAAAGGGTATAAGTATTACACTTCAAATGGTTTCTGATGCAGGTAATACATCCATTTGATGCTCAAGCAGATGGGGAGCTAAGTTTATCCATTGGTGACTATGTTGTGGTTCGACAGGTACCTCCTGTCTCTTATTATCAACCACAATTATAGTGCATGCATTTCCTTCTTTAACATAATTTTTGTACTTGTCCAAGTTTTAACAGGTCAGAGGACTATATAAGACTCAAACTAGCTTGCTTTCCCATTTGAATTAATAATCACACCAGTACACCAAGCACCTGTAACTGTATTACTATTTTCTCACATTTAACATTCTTAGAAGTGTTCTATGGTATAATATAACAAAATGTGAAATAGACACAAGCTTGGGATTTCTTTGATCCCTTATGTGAAGCCAACTATGGATCTGAAAATGCCTAGCAAATTAGATGCAGCAGTCAGTTTTGGGTTGGAGCAAGGCCCAGTTTCATTCTTAGAACTACTAAATGAGTTTGTGGTGGTACTTAACAAACTCTTGGACCAACAACTAAATATACAACAAAATTAGAAAGTCAGCGCATTCTTTATGATTCTGTTTATTCCTCTTCTGTAATACTTCTGGATGTGAGGATACACAGGTTGCTCCTAATGGATGGTCTGAAGGCGAATGCAAAGGCAATGCTGGATGGTTTCCCTCAGCTTATATAGAAAGACGGGAAAAAGCTCCAGCAAGCAAGATCGCTGAAGCTAGTTAATCATTATGGTGCAGAGTTGTTTCATCTGTATGTTGTATAAATGCTTCTCAATTTTCATGTATTTTTGTGCTAATTGTATTAAATGCTATAAAATTGTCCTTATTCTGAAAGCGTGTAAATACATGGTGTTTTTTTGTCATAAACTGAGAGTTTCATACTGCTTTATGCGTAAATTGTAATAATGTGGTATACGCTTGTTTGATTATAACTAGAAAATAATTGATTATATGCTATGATGGAAAATGTCAAAATACTATAGCCTATAGATACCTATTACAGAATGTATTTCTGATTATTATTATTCAGATGTGGTAAACTGAAAAGTTAAGAGGTGAATAGTAGCTGTGAGCCTGTGACCATTAAATGTTTCCCTCTCTGATGCAGGAAATTACTTGGGTAGTGTAGTCCCACTCTCACTCTCCCACAATCTTCATTTGCTGCACTATGAGTGAATTAGTCATAAAAGATAAGAGACTATTTCTATTTGATTTTTTTTTTGTCGTCGTTAATATTGTCTGATCAGGTAGGAGAGATGAGGTAGAAGCGTTTTCTCTCTCTCTCTCTTTTTTTTTTGGGGGGGGGGGATGTAACAATAGTTCTTAACTAAGAAAAAATACAAAAGATTTTATGTTCTGAATTCATGATATAAAGGTTAGAAAGATTTTCCATTTATACTAATTCAACGATAAACCGTTTAAGCTTTCTTGGGGTAATAATATGAGCCATATAGGTGTTCAAATGATTTGTACACGATCAGTTCTATCATCTATGCAATATCATATCCCCCAGACTCCCACTATGATACTGATACTGGGAAGGCATGATCTTGAAAAACTGATAACCAATCAACCGGTATAACAAAAGTGGTAACCTGTTGCGATTGGCCAAAGTTCCAGCGTCATAGATATTGCATAAATTTTAAATTATATGTAGACATAAGATTTAAAAATATTTTTTGTATATGTAGAAACATCTAACATTATTAATTTTTGAATCTTGTGTCATTCACTAGCCTCGGCCTAAGTCTCAACCCAAGATCATAAGGCAGCTTCTCTGTGCCTTCCTTTGAGGGCTTCTCAGCTTCACTCTGATGGTTCTCATTAAGTATGATGGAATTGCATATAGAAAAAAACCAATGAATTAGACTTGAAAAAAACAATGAATTAAATGTGGGGAATAATTCAAAGGGTGAGATATCATGGGATAGAATTCAAGTCTTCAACTATGATGCTTGAAAGACATGATACCAGAAAAACTTATAACCAATCTATTCGCATCATAAAAGTGGTAACCAATGGAGGGTTTGATTGGTCAAAGTCTTTTTGGTATCATATTCTTATATATAATAAACACTAACATAAATATATAATGTACGCATATAATAAATTTATCATCGAAGTGTAGATCGAAGTGTAGATCAGACTACCTGAGGTCTCAACTCAAGCCCAAACAGAGTTTAAGGCAAAGTTCTAGTTTTTTATTCAAGTTCAGCTAAGAACCCAAAAATAAAGGTCCAAGCGCCCAACCAATGCAAGACTGGGCCCACCCAAATTGCCTTAGTGATCATAATCTATAATCTAACCAGATTAACACGATCATATCAAATATATGTATATATATAGTATCACACAATGAGGAATATTTTGGTTATTTTGTACAAGGTCTCAGAAAATAAATAGACGAAATAGTTAAAGAGTTGTACCCTTTTGTTTATTTATCTACAAAATCCAAAGTTCTTTCATCCCCACTTAAACGATGTCAGGGTCATAGGATCCTGTCGATACTAGCTGTAGCCTGTAGCCACTCTCAGGTGGACCTACCAAAATGGTTGGTCCTGGTTATTTGAACGTACTACATATACCAAATAATGGGAACCCATACACGGCTAGACTGCCATTGTAGGCCCTCTAGCCTCAGACCGAGCAACTTCACAGAAACACACTCAGAGGCCATCATGTAGTAAATATATATTCTATATTACATGCACGTACATTCTGTCTATTCTTAAAAGTTTTAGGATGTGTTTGGTTTGATAAAAAATAAGAGAGAAACAGAAAGTTGATGGAAGTTTTTCAGGAATTTGTTATAAAGTGGAAAGTTAGGGTAGAAATAAGGAACTAAGAATGTGCTTTGTTTTGACGGAAAATAAGAGAGAGAGAGAGAGAGAGAGAGAGAGAGAGAAATTTGAGGAAAAGTCCTTTTTGCCATAAAAAATCAGTTATGGTAGAAATAAGGAGCTGAGTCTGGATCTGGTCCCAAAAAGCCACTGCAGCCATATATCGAGAACATCTCACCATGAAGGACAAGGGAGATGTTCCTGATGTATGACTGCAATGGCTTGTTTGATTTGTTGGAACCAGATCCAAGAAAAACAGAAAGTATGGGGAAAGTTCTTCAAAATTTTGCCAAAAAAAAAAAAAAATCAGTCAGGGTGCAAATTCATAGACTTTTTCTCAACTTTCTGTTTCTCTCTTATAATCAAACCAAACATAGCTTTAGTTCCTTATTTCCACACTCTAATAATTTTTTTATGAAAAATTGTCCATCTGTATAAGATTCCCCACTAGGCAGCTAGTGTCCTCTTGTTCATTAAGAGAGATTGGGACTCCTTTCAGTCCCTTGTAGTTTTTCATGAGTAGATGCTACTCTCACTAGACACCCCCTATAGTTTGCATTTTGCAACCACTTTAATTAATCCACCTTCCATTAGGAACCATTTACATTTCTATGTGGGAAGGCATGGGCTTATGATTTTTTTATTTCAAAAATATCCACAATAATTCTCATATCAACCAACCTTTTAGGAAAACATACCCCCTCAACATTATCACTTGGTCTGGAGAAGGCATGGAGTGCTTGTGATATGAGAACTGTCAGGAATATTTCTCAAATAAAAAACTCTGAACCCATGACCCTTTCACATGAAACTATAGAATTGAGCTTTCCTCCTCACAAAGCACACTTCACACTGACCTCACAGCATATTCCACCATGTTCTCGGAACATCTCCCCATGAATAACAATACACGGGTATAAAAGATATTCCCAATGTGCAGCTGAGACGTGTTCTAAATCTAAGGAGTGTCCAAGTAAATGACCCATTTTTTAACTATCCATTAGGGTTTATGTTGGGCCTTTTCTGGGCTGACACGTGAAGTCAAAGATGTTAGCCCAAGACCCAAGTTTATATATGGAGGTTTTCTTCCTTGTTATATATTATTTCCTACCAACCAGTCCAAGCGGGAACCAAGCTGGCACCAACCAAGTTGTGAGTATCCCATGCAGCTAGTTGCCAATTCTCCTAGCAGTTGTTACTCAACGCTGGGTTCAAATTCCAGGTCCACCCCTAACAATTAACCAAATAACTTATTTTTCTACCAAAAAAAATAAAAACATAAAAAGAAAAAGAAATTAAATTCAAATGGGAACTTTTCTATTGAATTTTAGGAATTGGATTAAATCCAGATGTTGATTGTCGTTAATAAATTAAGCTAAAAAGGATCAAAATATTATATAATTAATAAAATAGACTAAAGATAAATTTGATATTGCATATTACAAAGAAAATGACTTACAAAACAGCTTTCGTCGTTTACTTGAAGGTAGGACTCTTGGGTCTACATTCAACATTCAATTCAATAGATGCATGTTAATTGACAATATTTATGAAGCCAAAAAGGTATGATATTAGAAGAATTTTGACCAATCACGATACTTCGTGAATTTTGATGAATACCCAACTGATTGAATACCATTTTTACATCAGATTTTCAGGTGTGTCATACTATTTTGAATTGGGTTAAATTCGTATTGCGTCCAATTATAAACAGATTGAATTGGAATTGCCGAGATCCAATTGGCTTAAATTTAAATTAAGACAAAGAGAAACCATTTGCAGCCCTAAGAATCAACATTGACCGACGCATTTATTGTTATCACCATGCATGGAGGAATGTTTGAGAAATGATCAGGTGAATTTTTTGAGTTCACATCTGTACCTCAGAGCACATTGTGGGGCGCCCCAGCTCTGAACTCGAATTTCTTTTATTCTCAGTATCAATCATTCAAACTGAGGTCTTCTATCATCTCCAACTGTTAAGCCAAATCAGTCAAACCACCGTGTGAAAATAGGAAGGAGAAAGCCTGCGGTCGACAAACTCATAAATGCTCTCACCAAATTTACCGTACTGGTTTGTTCTACGGCACTCCCATGGTCCAAAGAGGCTGCAACCTCAATCTTTCCTTGACATTCTCTTCTAAGAATCTGAACGAGATACAACCCTAACAAATGAAAAGCTAGCCCTACATAAGGTCCGATTATCGGGTCAAACAGTCTGACCGTTCAAACCAAATGATCAGCCTGTTTTAATAAAAAATTAAAAATGATCAAAATCCTTTGAACAATTAATCACCCAGATCAGTGATTTATTGATCAAAATCACCGATTTTAAAAGAACCGAAACTGATCACCTGACTGATTCCCGATTTTTCTGATTCAACCATCCGGTCAAATCCCATTTTGAAATCATATGTTGAGGTTGCGCCTGTGAAATCATATGCCGAATCAACTATTGGGACCCAGTTTTGATAAATACCACGTACATGGTCAATTGATGTTAACCATCAATTATCTGAAATTGGGACCCATTTCACTGTATATGACATGTAGAAGAAAACAAAAACTTTTACTTATTTATTTATGATCATTTGATTTTAACCTTCCAACTATCCCAAGTTAGGACCCATTTCACAGACAAATTATTAAATCCTACCTAGTAGGAGGAATTATGTCTGACCAAATAGTTAAACTTTAGGGTTTTAAGATTAATATTTATAAATTTAGGGGTTTAGAGGGTTAAGGTTAGGGTTTATAGGTTTAAGGTTTAGACTTTAGGGTTTAAAATTTAAGATTTTTAAATCATGATATAAGGAAAAAAAAAAAAAACTTTTATATATGATCATTTGTTCTTAACCCTCCAACTTATCTGAAATTGGGGCCCATTTTACTGCATATCACATGTATCTTACGTGAAAATGCTTTGTTAATGTTCTCTCACTTTGAATAGCAGTGATCATTATTCTTAAATTGCGGCAGGTAGTGATTGACATCGGTGTCAAGTGTGTCCGGACTAAGGGGTTCCACCAATAATTGTAATTAATTAATGGAAGTATTATTAATTAAATACTTCATTTATACTTTCTTGCAGTGACAAGTACGTCCACATCCATCATATGGAAGCAGAAAGAGAGGATGTATTTATCAATTTGCCCCTTTGCCCTCGTATATTTACGTTAATTTGGTGATTTGAGCCACTCCCCACTCCCCACTCCCCCTGCGCAGCAGCGGAGAGGCTGTTCCTCCAAAAATAGCAGAATACGCTTAATAGCTTTGTCTTGTGTCACAATTTCTCATCAAAAGTACTACTGGATGATTGGGTATTTACAGTTTCACTCACCATGCTTCTCAAATAACCAGCAGTGTTGCTAGGAAGTAAGAACCACTCTCAATTCTAGTTTTAGCAATGTGTTAGCCTATATGTTGTTTGATTTAGGGTGGTGTGTAATGAAATCGAATAGTTTGGACTCAAGTTCGATTAGAGTCGATTCAAGTTTAATTCCAATTGAGTTCAATTTTTGGAATAAATTTGATTAATTATTTATACTCGAGTTCGATCAATAAAAAGTTCAACTCAAAAATGCGAGTAAAATTTGAGTTTGAATCTAGTAGTATTTTAGTTGGACCAAGCCAAGACATGTCAAAATTTAGTTTGGCTTAACTCAATTACACCCTTAACTTAGGGATGACATGGGGTTGGCTTAAACGGTAAACCCAATTTTACCCCCAACAGGGTCAGGATAGGGTTAGGTTTATTTAGATGTAAGGTCAGGTTAGAGTTTTTGATTCTTTAATCTAGGTTGGTTAACTCAGTCAGGTCTATTAATTCTTATGACTTTTAATTGCATGGTCTTAAGTTTAGGATTTCTTTTACTACGGAGGAAAGGACAACTTAAAACCCATAAACCAAATTTTGACTTGAATTAATAGATTTTATATGTCCAAAATGTGTAATGAAAAATACAATTGCTTTTTATAGAGGAAAATCTCTTTTATAGATCTGATATCTGAAAATAACAAAATTACTTTTCTACTTTTTGGAGCCTTTGTAATATTTGAAAAAAAAAAGGAAAGAATTTTAATCATGATGAACAATCTGAAATATACATCTAATTCCCACATGGGCCACCCCTTCCTAAATCAGACCTATTATCACTTTTCCAAGGTATGGTTCAAACATTAAAACTAATGAGATCCAACCTATGAAAATTAAGTTTCTTTGTTATAAAACCCAATTCAGCATTATAAAATTCCACCTAAGACTTAATTGCTATAAACCATTATATAAACCCATAATCAACCACTACAAATCATACTCAACTATCACAAACTTGTACTTAATTTTTACAAACCAATACCCAACCAGTATAAACCATTACAAACCCATATTAAACCATCACAAACCATTCTCAGCTGTTACAAATCCATACATATTGTTTATTTCAAATTTAAATTATCTTACTATTTAATAATGAAAGCACATAAAGTTGAAACGGGCTCTTAGGTTTTTAAGCCAAATTTTTTAGATATTTAGTCTCTTGCCTGGAAGTTGTGTTATTGGAAACGTTATGTTAAAGATTTGAAGCAATTCATGATGATTTCTATCTCATATATTCAGAGAAGGGAACATCATTATAGATGTGTTGACAAATATAGCTTGTGATCTGAGATGTCAACGGATTTTTGAACTTCAGAGATGTCTTCTGGAATGCATAGACCACTTGATCAGAGTGGATGTATGTATTAGGTCTTCATGTTAATAGGGATTATTTGGTTTTCTTGTTGCTGTAAAGATTTTTCCAAGGGGCAAAGCTTCTACCCCCAATCAATAAAATGTGGTCACCACCTCCACCATAAGTAAATTTTGTGCCTAGGGTTCTATCAACTTTTTTTTTATTAATTTCATATTTAATAGAAAATAAAAATAAATAAAACAAATTGATTGACAATTTAAATTGATAACTTTCTTGATTTAGGTCATATTTTAATTCTTCTACTATTTCTTCTCAATGTTTTCTTAATTAATATATCCAAACAGTTCACACTTCATAAAAACCATCAAAACATATATTTCTTATTATGTGTATATTATGTGCTTGTACCTTATAGTCATTTGAGATTTGGGTTTAGTTTCATTAGTGTATTCTTTATTTGAGTTTTTCTAATATATATTTATGTATATCTTAAATTTTCACTATATTTATATTTATTCAAAGTTTAATTTGACACATCTCTTAAAATTGTCTTTTCAATGTTTTTGATGTTTCCTTTGGTTTAAACCTTAATTGTAGTGTTGCTTCTTTACCACGGAAAAAAATTAATAATGTAATGTTGCTCCGATAATATATTTGCGTTGTACAAGTGACTTTATTTACACAAGTCATAGCCAATATTGTCCTTTAATTAGGCTAAGTTTGGAAAAAGTATAAATATAAATATGTATAATACAAATGCATACAAAATAATATAAAATACAAGATTTTGTACTCTACAAATTTATATTTGTACTCCTTCCAAACTGAACTTAAATTGTTTTTCACCTATGAAAAAATATACAGTCATTATTCAAACTATATAAAATGAGATAATTATAACAAGATCTTTTGAGGGCATTTTAATCATTTGAAGCTGTAGAATGACTAATATTTACATGCTTTTTTATACTATTTCCTTAAAAGTAAAGGGGGGACTTAGGGAAGCAGCCACAAGGGCATTTCAGTACAAAAAAGTTATGGGTATCAGAGAATGGGAGAAAGGAATGCACAGCAGCAAGCAAAAGAATCTGTATACTGGTTGTAGGAAATGATTCCCTTAGGCCTTTGTCAGTAGTAATTTAGAGGTATTAAACAATTATAACCATTTAAAAGGGCGAAATGGAAATAATAATGTCTACACATAAATCTGTCAGGCCAATGCTGTGGCTCATAGACTGGCTAAGATGACTTTGGCAGACAGAATAGTTGACCGGATTGAGCACTTTCCAAATTCAATCACTGATTGTGAGATCTTTCTTTCTTTTTTGGTTCCTTTTGGTCTAATGGTGTGAGTTTTTCTATGCTGATCATGATGTAATGACCAGGATGTGTAAGGAAGAGTTCCATTTCTCATAGTTTCAAACACTTACATCCCACTAAAATACAAAAGAAATTGGAGAGAGAGAGATTTTAGGCCTAATGCTAATGGACCCAAAGTCCCACACCATACTAAGAAGGTATTTGAATCATTTATCTAAACAATTTGCCTTAGCATAAAAAGACAAGGAGACCATGAATTAGGAACATTTTCTGATGATAATTCTAGAAATGATGATGTCATCATTGGGAGATGCTCTCAGTGAACATTGGAGATGTGTTATGGGATGTTGTGGGGGCAATCTCATGGGGGGCTGATTTGAACTCAAAGGCAAGTACTTGTTTGGGATGTTTATTTTTAAGTATTTATTCAAATAAACACTTATTTTAGCCTAGAACTAGGGGTGGCAATGAGCCGAGCTTCTTTTCACGAGTTTCTCGAGTTCGGCTCAGCTCAGTTTTAATCAAGCTTCGAGCTGAGCTTGAGGCCAATTTATAGGCTCGATTAATAAATGGGCCTAGCTCGAGCCTAATAGAACTCGACTCGTAAGGCTCGTGAGCCGAGCTCATATATAACTATATGTGTATATATATATAATAAAATTATAGAAAATAATATATATATATATATAATAAAAATATTATAACTTATTTATTATGATTATTATTTTTTAAATATCAAATAAAAAATATTTTTTTATATATAATTTTTTATTTTTATAAAATATTTTTCCTCAAATCAAACTTGAGCTGAGCTCGAGCCTTATACAACCTTGGCGAGCCGAGCTCAAACCTTATACTATTTGGCTTGACTTGGGTCAAATCCACCCTTACCTGAAATCACATCTTAGAATCAGAACTTGCTCCTCACAGAACGCACTTTATAGCACATCCCACTGTGTCGTGTAGTGGGAACATCTCCCATGAATAAAATCATACAAGTATTGAAGATGTTTTTGATCTGCGGCTGGAACGTGTTGTCAGGTTAGTGTGACTAGATCCGGATTCCCTTTAAGCACTTATATGCATTTGGTGAAATCATACAGTATTGAAGATGTTTTTGGTCTTATTTTCAAGCACTTATTTCCTTTTTTGCCCGTTTTGGCCAGCCTATACTACCATTGTTTGAAATAAGCACTTGTTTTGGTGGGCTTAAAATAAGCACTTCTGGCACTTATTGCGTTTTAGAAGAAGACAAAAGCGCTCAAGAAAGCATTTTAATTTAGTGAAAAAACAGTAAACGGAACCGAAAAGACCCATTAGAAAAAGCAGTTGATGCCTTGATGGGCAACTTTGGCTTCTTGCATTTGTAAGAAGCACTTCTTGTTTCTCATTCTAATTTTGCCCATTTAAACTTTTCTTAATACCTAGAATGTCCCTGTTGACTCTAAAACCCTCACCATCTTCTTCCTCACTTTTCCTTTCTATTTTCACTTCTTGCCACTTGCAGTGATGACAAGTTACAGCCAGATTCAATTTTCAGGCTTTTTTTGTTTATTCTAAAAAAATTGCTCGAATATTGATTATTCCCACCGCTCCATCTCACCCCTTCTTTATTTATTTTTCTTTTATTGTTTGTATTGAATCAAATGCCTCCAATGGTGGTTTTTGCGATAAAGTAGGTATCATACATTTTCTCATTTTATTCATATAATGAGCATGGATTGATTGAAACTCCTTTTCCATTAATTCGTTTTGAACCAAGTAATGTTGTACATGTTTTGTTTTTATATATGATGGAGAATAATATTACCTTTATATTGGCAAAAGCTCATTTTGAACCAAGCAATGTTGTTAAATAAGTACTTTTTTTCATTAGAAAAGGTGTCCAAAAATGACACCTTACCACGCAGATTTTAAGCGGTTTTTTAGAAGCACTTATAGAAAAAAGTGCTTCTACAAAACCCAGTTTAGAGACAAAAAATCCCGCCAAACACAGCCTTATTTAAGAAATAATCACTCGCAAAAGGGGGAATTATATCTGTTGCTAACCATTTACATTTCCATGGCTAGAGGGTTGATGATGTGGCACATTAAAAAGTGAAAAATCCTAATTATAACAATATTTTAAATACAAAAAATAAAAAATCTAAAATAAACACTTTTAATGCCACGTTGGCATCATGTTGGGTATACCGGGTCCTACCTCATCCCGGATACCCACCCATTTAGGCTCTCAAAATTTCAATTCATATATACAAGGAAGATATTCTCAATGCAAGGCAGTAAAAGCTGCCCCAATGGGCTTTGCCCTGATTGAAGTCGAACTTCAAATTGAAATAAGAACTTAAGAAGGCAAAGGCTTTGCGAATTGCGTGTGGTGTGTGGGCAATAACCACACCAACCAACGGAGCATCCAATGACCCGAACCCGAAAAAAGAGATTTTGATTCTTGAGTCGTTCCCAGAGGCATCGTCTTATATCTCCCAATTCCCATCGCTATCGTCTTAGTTGTATCGTACCACATATCAACAGATCTGTCCATCGATTCCCCCAAGAAACGTACAACAACGGGCACCCACACAAGGAAAGCAACCCGATTAATTAAGGAATATTATACCAGATAATGACTTGTTTGAAGTTCGGCTCGGGGTTCCCTTTTCAGTACACCATAAAAACGGTCTATAAGAATAAATAGGATGGTGTTTGGAAGCGTAAGCGTTTTTTGAAAAAAAAACGCTCATACTTGAAACCCGTTTTTTACGAAAAAACGTTTTGATACATTTGAGTGTTTTTGTCACATAAGTAATGAACAACATTATGCTATTTGCTAAGTTGATTTTTATCATCATTTTTCATATATGTACATAGTTGGTAAGGTGCTTTTTTACCACGTATTCACATTATTAATAAATCGTTGGAGGCAATAATTCACCGCCAAATTTAATGTTTCATGTATCGGTATCGGTGAGGTCTCAATTTACAAGGCACACCCGTGGTTTAAGCGTTTTTATATGAGCGTTTGTTGAAACGCCGATATAGATCCAATGTGACACCATTTTTCAGAAAAATGGCCACGCTTCCAAACATCCCTTAGGTCATAGCAATGGTCCAGCATCGTTAGCTAACCAACGTCAGGAGATTCTGTGTTTGATCAACGATTATACGGTGGTGATTTGTTGAGGGTACATCATTATCAGGTGGAAGTTTCCACTCTATATCATCATCACGGATGTGTCATAGAGCCGTTGAATTTAATATGACCGGTTTATCCCTTTCATGCGCGATCCACGTCCATGAGAACGAGGACAGTGAAGTCATTTCAGCAACTGTGAAAGTCAAAATAAAAATTCAGAGAGGTCATAGCACGGCCCCACTGCGGCATGGCACCAGGCGAACTGGCGAAGGGAATCGTTCGCAGAATTTTTGAAATTTGGACATAATAGTAGGGGTATTTTCGTCATTGTAAATAAGGAGACGTTGTCGTCCACAGACGGATCTGCGCCTCTCTGTACCTGAAGAAGAAGGCAGAGAGAGAGAGAGAGAAAGGCCTATTTTGATTAGGGGATGTAGCATGAGGCTGCATCAGAGGTTGAAGCCAAAGTGAAGTACCTACTCTGGAAGCAACGCGTCGGTAACACGTGTGGAGGGTCGCGTCTCGCGTGTGGAAACCTGGCTTCTCATTGGTTGTTTTCATGCCCCTTAAATTCGAACTCTTCTCTCACTTCTCTCTCTCTATCCTCTCTCTCACTGCTCGCCAAATCATCACACTCACTGTCTACAGACTCTCTTAAATCTCGTAAATTTAGGGTTTTTTCTTTGAAATTATCTCCTTTTTTTCTGCAATCGGCATTTCAGTGCAAGTAATCACGTAGATCGAATCGAGGTGGGTGCGTTTCTCTACTGAATCTACTTTTGTTTGTTATTGCGTTTTTTCTCAGTGCAAAATTAGCGTAATTTCAGGAATATCCTAAAGTTCTCGACTTTTTCTGTTTTTTTTTTTTTCTGGTTTAGCTGAATTTGGTTTGTAGCTTCGATTCGATCACACATTGCTGATTATTGTTTGAAAGTGCATGAAATTTGATATTTCTGAAGCTCCAGAAATGAAGACTGTGGACTTCTTCTGATTCTTTTTGGGACAAAAGTCTGAAATTGTTGATAATTGCTCGGTTTCGAGTATCTGCTTGAGTTTAGTTGCAGTGTCTAAGAGCAATTTGTTGGAAATTATCAAGTGGTAGCTGGAATTTTGGTCGATAAGCTGGGACTGTACGCATAAGTCGAACTCTGAATTGTGCACCCAAACACACACGCAAAAAATCGAATTGAGCTCGTAGTACACTTATGCTTAGTGAATTTGGAAAGCTGAATGACGCCATACAAGTACCATTTAGAACACTTTGAAGGAAATGTGGCCGGTGTTCTCACGGGGTTACTGCGAGTAGAGAAAGGGTAAACGAGAAGGTGGGAGTTTAAATTTATAATTTATTTTAGGTATACATGTCTACGCTTCTTGCCATCTATTACGGGAACGCAGGGATCCCGAATCTCCAACCCCCTTCTAGCCTCTTTATGGAAGTCAAAAAATAAGCACCTCTGGGTAGATAGTGGTCATGAAACTGATTCACATGTTTTATACTTTGTTGTAACATTATACCTTGAGAAGAAGACTTCTCTAATCTGTATCAAGGACCATACAGCTGCATAGTTTCATCAGAGGGATGGGTCTTACCAAACGGTTTGGATATCCTTGCAGCGTCTTGCCTGTTTTGGCCTAAATTTTATGTTAGTAATTCGACTGAAAAAAAGAGGCTTGATATGTTTAACATCATGTTTAGACCATTTACTTTCTCGGAAAAAATAAAAAAATGAAAAAAAAAGAAAAGTATAGAAGGGTTTCTTGTCAGTCATTTCTTCTCTTCTTTATTAATACATTCTTTACAGTTGATGGTAGCAGAAAAAAAAGGAGTTATTCCCAGTAATTCTTTCATTGCAAATATAGGTTTGGTATAACCATAAGAGATGATTGTACATTGCAGGATATATTTTAAGTGCTATTACCTGAACATCTTGACTGAAGTTTAAAAGATTGCAGCTTTGACGGAACTTTAGCAATTCACTTGAATTGCAATTTTTAATGAACTGATAATGTTTCTCCCCTTTCAGGCAACTAGTTACTTTTCTCTTGCTGCTGTTGGATGGCTTCTCTCACTGGATGATGATATGCTTGAGCAAAATATTTCTGGAGTCTGGTGTGTCATATGATTTTATTATGCTTGGCCAACTCCAGAATGCCCATCCTTTGGATGAAATGCGAAGGACTGATGCTTCTTTTTGTTCTTATGCTTTACTTCTCAGTGAAAAGAAGCGCTGCTATCAGTCCTGATGGTATGGTGATATATCATCAAGTGTTCATTTGTTCCCCCC
>NW_010729185.1:23621-51210 GCF_000365185.1 Nelumbo nucifera
CCCCTTTTTGTGTTTGTGTGTGCTGGGGGTCAGTTAACTATGTTGATCTTATAAGCTAGTATCTGCCATTTCTTTTGTCATTTTAACTTAGTGAAAATCAAGTTAAGTTTTAGGATTTGGAACTCCTAGTTTTTTTTTTTCTTTCCTTTTTTTATTTTAATCGGAAATCTTGGTAATTTTTAGGTGGGAACTTCATCATAGGTAGTTCTATATCCCACATATTAAGATGGTTTATATTTCAACATTTATTGAACAGTGAGCACCATTTAGAATTGTGCTATTTTGGAGGTCAACATTCATTGAGCAGTGAGCTTTATTTGCATTTTTTTTTTTAATTTCTTTGGATCCTATGGCATAACTTGAAGTCTGAAAGGATGAGACAACGAATTATGGATGGTTCCAATTATAGGACCAGCCTTTTATATGTGATCTCCTCTATGGAGAACATCAAATAGTCGGCTCCAACCTCCTGTTAACTATAATACAGACAACTTAGGTGGTTAAATCCATTTTCTAAATAAATCAAAAAGCTTCCTTTTATTCATTTCCCTTTAATTTTATTTTATCTTTGTGACTGTAGGTGAGGCACTTTTAAGCTTTAAGACAGCAATTGTTAATTCAGATGGTGTCCTTCTTCAATGGAGGCAAGAAGATCCAGATCCCTGTGGTTGGAAAGGAGTGCAGTGCGATGCTAAAACCAAGAGAGTGATTTATTTGTAAGCCCTGCTAATCTAAGATATATTAGTGGAAATTGCTTGTGCTCCTACATGATTTTAAACTCTAATAGAATTGGGTTTCATCCTGGTTTTGTATGTTACAAGAAGAAAATCTTTTTTTCTTTTTTATAGTAAAGGAAAAAAATTATTAAAACAGAAAATGTAAAAAATAAAACTAATAGAGTTTGAATGAAAGATTAAAGAATAAAAAATAAAATGTAAAAAATAAAACTAATAGAGTTCAAATGAAAGATTAAAGAATAAAGAAGAAAATGTAAAAAATAAAACTAATAGAGTTCGGATGAAAGATTAAAGAATAAAGAAGTGGAGAATAGATAGGTGAACTAGGAAGATGGTAAAGAAATAAGAAGATAGAGGAGTAGAAGAGAGAATAGGAAGAAGACTCTTAACTCAGTCATTCATACAATGGTTTGAATGAGCAAATACATGGAGTATTTATAGATAAACCATTGTTGCCTAACTTGGGCCATTCACAAATCTGTTAGGACCAAAGTTCAAAATATTGAGATGCACAATATAAAAACTTTGTGTATTGTGCATTTCCAAGCCTCGATACTCACCCCATCTAAATGTTTTGTTTTGACTGTTTGAAATTAGCCTTAGCATGATCATTAAAACACACTAAAAATGGTTAAACTTCCATATATGTGTATTTTGAGTATCAGCAGGTTCAAGAAAACGATAAGACACACCCAATATGGGGCATATTGTATCGATACTTTGAACCTTGGTTAGGGTTACTAGGTCATGGGTCAGGTGGTCTGACCACTGGGTTGACCAAGTAAACCATGTATAGTCTGGTCTGACTTACAATATTGAGAGAAACACTTGCAACTAAGAACCTATTGAAAATATCTTCAGGATATGGAATAAATCTTGTGGATGTAGCCATTATTCAGCATATATTGAGAATCCGACCAATGATTTGATTGGGAGAATAGAATTCAACATTCTAGAATATTCCAATTCAACAACTTATGAGGCTAAGGCTTGCTAGTGCAACTTTCTAGGCCCATGAAATTGGACTCGGTTTGCATGGATTTGTGAAAACCCAATTGCTGGCACATTGTGAGAGCTACAATGAGGCCTATTTGTACTTAAAAAGTATGTTTTTTGGCCTTTTCTTGTCTTAGACCTTGGCTCCAAATCACAAGCACCTAATCTTACTAAATAGTATGGCGAAAGGAGGTTCCTTATTTATCTTAGGCGAACTAGAGGATTCCATCTTGTCCCCCATGAGTTGACCCATAATATGTTATCCTCATTGAATTTTGTGTAAATCCCATGGAAGGCCGTTCCCTTCATAGTCTTCTAAGTACAGGAAAAAGCAATAGACAGGATCTTTGAGGGCTTGGTTGTTTTTCTTTCTGGATTTTTTAGTAAATTAGTTCACTTATGGTAGATTAGGAAATGATGTTATTATCAATGAAAACATGGATTAGAACCGACTTTGGTAAGTTCTAAGAAGAAAGAGTGGCAAGTTGTATTTTTCTCTATGGATGTCCTTGTTTGAAAGGGAAGTTCTCTTTATTCATTATTTGTAATTCTTATTTTTATACTTATCAATGAAAACATGGATTAGAATTGACTAAATTGCAAATACAAGTTCTTTTCTCAAGAACTGGGTAAGTGCAGCCCAGATTACCTGTAGATCTGTTGGTGTATTGAACCATTTTCAGATAATAAAAAACAGCTTCTTTCCATATCATAATGCTAAATGTGTTTCATGAACATCTGTTTTTCAGGAGTCTTCCGTATCACAAATTGAGTGGTTCTATATCACCCGACATTGGGAAGCTTAATCACTTGAAGCTCCTGTATGTATTTCCCAGTTGTTTCAAATATTATTTTCGTACATATCTGATGCATGGTTTGTTTATTAGAGAGTGTGCTGCTGCTGATTTTTTATGCCATATAATACATCTTGTAGAGCTCTTCACAACAATAATTTATATGGAACAATCCCTTCGGAGTTGAGCAATTGCACAGAGTTGCGAGCAATGTAAGTACTACCACTAGATTTCTTATTATATCCATAATGCTATATTTCTTGCTTCACTATTGAATAAAACTGATATTTATTTATTACGACATTTTCCAAAAGTCATGGAATTAAGGTGGTCTGTAACAGTACAGTGGGTTGGGAGATCAGCTAATGCATTTGCTGATTTGACAAAACAAGGGACAAACAGGGAAACATTATCCTGGGTGCAACTGTAATTTGTGTCTTTTTAACAGTGATGCACTTTTTGATGTAATTTTTGTGTTTTCTGTATGGAGAGGCAGCACCTCATACCTCTCTAAGGGGATTTTCATGTGACCGATCTTTGAATTAATGGAATATGACTCTTTACTTATCAAAAAAAGGTGGTCTGAACAATTCATCAGGTTCTGAAGTGATTTTTCTCATGGACCTATTGTGCACTCTGACACTAGCAGTGAAAGGTCCTATCCACAGCCCAACCCAATCCCTAAGATGTACCACTGGTTGGATCTTTAACTAGGTCTACAAATGGTTTGAAATTAAGCAAAAGCCCATAATTTATTCAGGCCTGTAGGTGTTCAAGACTGCTATCAGTCTTGATCACTAAGAAGTTTCAGATTCGATGAGAAGAGAAAGTGAAGAAGAAGTAGAAGAAAGAGTGGTGAGAGCAGTAGAACACAGATTTTAAGGAGAAGAACAGAATGTCAATATTCTGCCGCCGCCACTTTAATTTAATATATATATGTTATGCTAGTTACATGAAAGGACATATCTGCCCTTGGTGTTTACATCATAACTGCCAACACATAACAAACAATATAAAACTGAAAAATAAATAGCAACTAGGAATAACAGAATAACAAATTGACCACAGCTGTGACTAGATATGTGGGACCACAGCTGTGGGGCCCACATCAATGTTCTCTACAAGGCCCAATCTAATGCTCTAAAATAGGTTTTGGTTCTTATCCATGCTCAGGTGCTGGATTAAATTGTAGTCCAACTTAAGCCAGAGTCCATAAGTAGCCCTGTGACTGATGAAACTATAAAGCATTTATTAGAGACTTTTGTTATATATTTTGAGAATATTGGCAATTTGGCACAGGAGTTGGGAAGTAGGTTAAGTAAAGAGCAATTAAACATCTGAAACTAGTTTAACATTTTCTTTAGTTTATTCCTTTTTGATTGCTAATGATGAGGAACAGTATAGAATGACAAAAAAAGGGAAAGGAATAAGTGCACAAGATGTATATCTAGGGACACTAGGGACCTGAAAAACTCAAAATGATTGTCAAAGCCTGCAAACAAGCAGATTCTCTGCTGAATGCTGAAAAAAGAAAAAGCAGACTCTCTCTAAGATTGGATAGTCCAAAGCAGAATCAAGATAGCTTAAGATACATTAGAGTATCTAATATAACAATGGAAAACTTCTCTCCTCATTGTATGTAAATTCTGATATCAAATTGATGAAGTATGTGAAAACTTTGACACTAAACTGATGACTAACCATTTGGAAGGGTTTCAAACTTACTAATAATTGGGAAAAATAGCTTGTGCAGAGGGTTTAGGAGCTGGTTTATGGTTTGTATGGAACTGTCAAGAAAACAATTCTAGAATGGAGGTGGAACTTGAGAGAAAGTTGAACGGGTTTGTTACTGATAAAAAAAAAAGTTGAACTGGTTGATTTGATACAATGTATGAAGAAAAATTGAGGCTGTGTGAGCAAAAGGATTCAAGGCTAACCTTTTCCCTTTTTGTAAATCTATTGTGGAATGTGGATTGACTTGCTCTGTCCTATTTTGATTCCAGAAATATAGCAGAAAAATATGTTTCTAAGATTTATCGTTCTTTTGTTTTTTTTTTTTTTTTTTGCAGATATTTGCAGGGTAACTACTTAAGTGGACTGATTCCTGCTGAATATGGTGGCCTTTTGGATCTGGAATCCCTGTGAGTTTTTTTTTTTTTTTTAATTAAACCTCAAATTAATTCTTATTTCAAGCTTTCATCATTTTGAGTTTCTAGTTGGTGACACATTTGATGTTGAAAATTTGGCGCAGTTGAGTCACTGCTATCCAATCTCAGGTCACACTTATGCTAACAAAAGAATTTTTTTCTATAATGTATTTTTCTAACAATGTTAAACTTGTATTTGAAAAATGCTGTGTTGCCACTCCTTTCTCAAATTTTGGTCTTATATAATATGAACACAGACAAGAGATTCTGTTTTTAGTTATTATTGATAAAATCAATTGTGTTTTATTTTTGGAAACTATGCTACTAAGCATTTCAAAATTGCCATTGCAAATATGTTGATACACCCTTTTTTGATTTTCTGGTATAATTATTGAACGGAATCAGAGACTACTTTTAGTTTGTCATTGGAGATTCTATTTTTTATTTTTTTTCAATTTTCCAAATTTATATTATTCAATATTGATAAAAAATTATATTGTTAAATTCCTTGTGAAATTTTTATTGGAGAAAGCCAGAGCTACTACTTAGTTTGTTATTGACCTCATTAGTGATATTTTTAAGAGTGCATTTTCCCTATATAGTACTAATTATAAGTTACCACAGCCATAAAATGCTAAATTTTGTTTAATTGTCCATTTCTCCAATTTTTCTTCAATTTGTTGAAAGATTCTTATCACAAATTTATTATGCTTTGATTGAACTAGCTAGTTTGATTGTGTCAGGCTGGAACGCTAAGGAAGTTATCTATCCAGTTTAATGCATTTTTCTAGATATCGAAAAAAAAGTTTAATGCATTTTGGTGTTATATGTGATCAAACACATCTTAAATGTACCTTCTGATTATTCTCAGGGATATCTCAAGTAACTCTCTTAGTGGATCAATTCCTTCATCACTTGGGAATCTGTCCAAGCTTTCTATCTTGTGAGTACCATAGTTTGATCATTTCAGATCAGTTTCTGATAGGATTGCTATGGAAAAATTACTGAAGTACTTTCTAATTTATTGAAGCAATGTCTCAACCAACTTCTTGACTGGACCTATACCATCTCAGGGTGCACTTGACAAATTCACTAAAGATTCGTAAGTACTATATGACTTGTGGTTTTATGTGTGTATACCTCTAGGATATGATTCTTTGAGTTTGTTACCGTTCTACCAGTTAATGAGGTAGCGTTGGCCAATGTTCCTATGGAGTGTTTCTTTTGTTGTTTAATTAAAGCAAAAGGAGTTTTACCAAGTGTAACCTAGACATTTAATTATGCCTTTTGTTGTTTAATTAATGGAAATTTATGGTTGGTGTCATTTTCATTTGACCTGGATTTCAGAAAATAGTCTGTATTAATTTCTAGCGCTGTAACAGTGCAGAATGGTGCAACAGGATTCATGTAGCCAACCCCATATGGTTGGGACAAGGCTTAGTTGAGTTGAGTTGAATCTTGTATTAACTTTGATATCCAATATCTGCCAATGTGCATAACACATTTAATTGCCTAAATAATCTCTCAAGCAGAATTTACACACTGACAACACATTAAACCACTTCATTAATCAAAAAAAGAAAACACATTAAACCACTTCACTTTTTCATATTGTTTTTCTTGCCATAAATAAAAATTTTTATTAATGAAAAATAGATGTAGAAAAAGAATGTTATTAAGGCAACACCTGTATACAAAAGGAGCTCAAAATACAAAAAAGGGATCTCTCCATGTAGAATTCAATGATAACTAGTTCACTCAAAATGATTGGTTTGGTTTTACTTCTGTTTACTTTTACTCCTGTATACAGATTGTTTTGATCAGTCAAGTTTCACTGTTTATCCACAAAACTCAATAAGCCTTTTCTTAGATTGGCTACCACAAAGTATATTAAGCTTGATTGGGATCCCTACTGCCTTGTTCTCTCTAAGCTTGGAGCCTTGGGCTTAGAGACAATCCAGGACTACAAGAACTAGAAGTTTGTTTTCTTTTTGTTACTTCTGAGATTTAGTTTGTTGATATTTTTACTAAATGAGTTGTGAAGTCAAAACTAGAAACTACAGATCAGCAGTCATGAAGCTAGGAGGAAATTTTATTCATGGGACAGGTTGAAGAAGAACAATCAAAATTGAAGCCAAAACTTTTGTACTCGAGGATACTTTGGTGAGAGGCATCAGGGAGTTGCGAATAGTGACAATCCTTTTAGTTAGAGAAGTGATAAGGTGGTTTAGAGTCCACAGATTGGTGGATGGTGCAACTTCTACTAGAAGTTTGGATTGGAAGAAAATTTTGGAAACAGAAGGAAGGAGATATTTTGCAGAAAGGAAAGGAAATGACAAAGGTTGGTTTGTCACACCACACCTCACTTTGTCTGAGTTTTTTGGACAGGGGTCAGAACAGCTCATTTGTATTCTTGAAGGTTGGAATACTGAAAGGTAGCTGGGATTATTGGAAATGCTTCAGAAGTACTTGGTTTTTCTGGTGGAGATAAAGAGTTTGAAAGGAGTAGGGGATCAGCAGTTGGGCACAACACTTGGAAGTTATGAGGAAGAGTTGGTAAAGAGTAGGGTGTCAGAGAGGGAAGAGGATTAGTTGAAGATGATTGGTTACACATCAATGTCAGAGTTATTGGTTCATAAAGGTGATTGGGAACAATGTCTAGTAACTAAAAAAGAGGTGGGGGGTTGGGGTAAAATAGGAGAGGCAATAAGAAGGAACCTGAAGGTGAGAGGTGTCTTAGTGCTAACTCCGTTTGACAAGGATAGAGCCTTGTTGGACCTACCTGAGGAGTTGGTGGAGATTCATGCTACAACCTCGGAGACTGAAGAAGGCTAGGTGATAATTTCAAAGTGGTGTCTATTGGTGAATGTGAAACCCATCTCAGTAGAAGTGGGAGTGGTAATAAGAATCTTAGGGTTGCCATTCTATTTATGTTCGGAGAGTAATATGAAGCTGATTGCATCTCTATATGGAGGGTTCCTCGTTGATATGTTTTGGGTGATTTGCACTCAACAGTGATTAAGGTGGTGGGAGAAAAATACAATGGAATTCCAAGGAAAATCAAAGTTGGAATACAGTGTTTGGCTTGTCATTTTAGTTGGATGTGGAAGGCTGTGTCCTATGTGGCAACATAGGATTTGAAAATTCAAATTATCTGAATCATTTCACAAATAAGAGAAAGACCAAGGGTAGACTAAAAGGTTCTGGGTCTTTCCTCTTAAATGGTAACTTTTGATTCCCAATCCAAGAAATATGGTGAAATCATCTGCACAGGTAGTGTTAGGTATTGACAACTCGAAGTTTTATGTAGAAGCAGATGGAAGCATGAGGAAAAAACTTTGACTGGTGTGCTGGAGGCTAAGAACATTGAAGGGAAGACAAAAAGTTGAGGGGGAGAATTGGGTTCAACCTGGGTTGAGACTTCTGAACCGGGAGATACTGAGCCAAGAGTTGGAGATTTAAGTGATCACATGGGAGGGCAAGGAGGTGGGCCTAATTCAAGACTTTTTGGGCTTGTTTGGCTTGGGACTTCTAATGCAAGGCCTTTAAAGAATTCATGTGAAGTTTTATTGAAGCATGTGACGGGAGATTTTAATCAGGCGATGGTAGACCAAACCTTTGATCCATCATTGCCTACCTCTTGGAGGATTAAAAGAGTTGATTCTCTGCAGAAGAAGAGATCAATCATAGGTTGGTATAAACAAAAAAGGTGGCTAGCTAAGACTTTAGGGGGGGGTCAATTATTAAAAAGCATTCATTAAAGAAAAAATAAGCTCAGACAAAAGTACGAAGGAAGTGTTGGAGTGTGTGGTCACCAGGTTTTCAAGTGAAGAGGGTTCGAAGTCCCTGAGTTGTGACACAAAATCAAATGGTTCATATTCAGATGGGATATCTTTCAAAGCTCCAGGTGAATCTTTCTCAAAGGGGAAGGATCTCTCTATCAAAAGGTGTGTGGAAGGGGATGAAAATGTCATTTCAGAATATCTTTTTCTTGAAGCTAAGGATGTGAGTGTGGTTTCAAAAGGTGATCAGGAGTTTGCAGTAAAAACCTCATATGTTAAACTGTTTTTCAGAGCTTGAAATGCCAGATTTCTTTGCTGACAATTCCAGGGGAAGGGAGGTTGGACCTAAGGTTCATGTTTCCCAGAAGACTTTGTGACAGATTCAGTGTTGGGGACTGAAGCGCCAATTCTGGCAATTGATGGTACCAAGACAACTTTAGAAAAAAGAAGCCCCTAAGATGTCCAACATTTTTGAAAACTCACAAGAAGTGCTAATAGGAAAACTGTGGTTGGGTATAGGGAGGAAAAGAGATGTGAGTATGATTGCAGAGAACAGTAAGAGTGTTGTTGACTTGTTGCTTTGGCTAATCCAAAAGGCCTAAAGGATCAAATAATGGACACTTGGTTCTTGTCACCAAATTTTTTCATCAATTGAAAGGTCTTGTTGGGGATGGTCCTTGCAATAAGTTCAAGAGGATTCATAAAAGCAAGGGGGTGAGGGCTAGACTTAGAAGTCAGAGCTATGACACAAGTAGCATCATTCCAAATTAGTTGAAGAATAAGGTGGAGAAGAAGGATTTGGAATGTCCTATTGAAGCTCAAAACGGTGATGCTCTGCAAAGAAAAGGTGGAAACTGAAGATGAGGAGGCAATTGTTGATAGAGTGGGAAAATAGAAACAACCAAACAAATGTGTATTTGGAGAAGATGGTGGAAACTGAAGACGAAGTAAGCAAGTTATTGGGTTTATCATTTTTAGGAGGGGAAGAATTTGTGAGAAAAACTTTCTGGGAATTGGAAAAGGTTTCCCTTGAGTGTGGAAAGCTTTGATGTAGAGACCCAAGTGTTGGGTGTTTGGTGAAAGGGTTGTTTTGGTTTTGATGTAGGGGAAGATGTAGAGACCTAATTTATTACAAGCCTAGGGACTCCTCTCTTGATCTCTGCGGCATTCTCAACATAGAATGTTGGACAACTCCAGAGAGACTTACTTGGCCTAATTAGACCTTTTTCTAATAATTCTTGGATTTCTTTCTTGCAGATTTCTAATAATCTTCTATTCATCTGGATTGGTCTGGCTTTTGTTGGGATTTTATTCTCACTAAATCCCTCTTCATATGGAAGATCTACCATATGCCTTTTCCTGTGCCAGAATGCGCTAGGGGTTTCAGCACAGATTTCTTTTCCAATTTTTGTTTGGAAATTTTCAATGTCCAGTTGAATCTTTGAATTGTTTAGCAACTTTATTAGTTGCTTTTCTTTTATTTCTGTCTGTAATTCAGAAATAAATTTTACTTTTCCTTTTAAACTCTCTTTCAGAGTATTTATTGTAGTTATTTTTGGTTTTTGACAAAATTTATAGGTGACTGATATCTCACCTATAGTAGTAGTAATCCCTGTAGAATCTATTTGGCAAGGATTGATAATAAGAAAGGTGTTCCCAAAATCACTTCTTGCTTTAAATCCTTTATCATAAGGAAAGTAGAATTTAGGCAAGTGCCCTGATTACAGATGTGGGCCATAGGAAATTTGTATTTTATTCCTAGTCTTCTTCCGTCAGCAGCATTTACCTGCTGAGATGTTTTTTCGAAATATTTAGAAGGTACAATTCCTTCTCTAATGCAGTTAATGTCTGCACCGGAGTCAATTAAGGCAATTACTGAAAATTTGAAATCTTTAGTTCTAATTGTAACCTTTGAGTACCATTTTTGGTACTTGACTTCTTCAATCAAATAGATGAACTCTTCATCTTCTCCAATGAATTCAGCGGGTTCTATTTCTGATGATTTTTCAGATTGTTCTAGCTAAAATTTATCAGATTCTAGTTGATCAACCCTGGTTCTTAGGGTTTTAATTTCCTTTTTGAGCTCGTTAACCTCTTGTCTGAGGTCATTCAAAGTGGGTGGTCTAGAGGTTCTAGCTTGAGCTTTTTTCATAATTTCACTATATGAAATTATATTTTTTGCTTCAAATGGCCTTTTAGCTTTCTCTTTATTTTCCTTTTCTTTATTTTGGATGGCCAAAAGCAAATGCTTTTTCTTTGATTCCTCATTAGGAATTTCATCCAAAATTTCCAAGAGGTGTTCTTCATCTAGGGTCAATACTTTAATTTCCCCTGATTCTTCTTCTTCTGTACTTGTTTCGTATTTACAAGTACATACTCTATTAGCACAGCATTCCTCTGAAGAGGTTGAAGATTCTCTTTCTGAGATTTCTTCCTCTTCTGTTTCCCCTAATTCATTTACCTTTTTTGTGTTTTTGAAACACTTATTAGCGTAGTGTCCTTTTTTACCACACTTAAAACAAGTGGGGCTTTTGCTCTCTTCTTTTGGAGAACGTTGGTTTCTTATTTCTCTTTTCCTCTTTCTTTTTGTAAAATTTTGATTTTTTCTTTCTGTATACTGGTTTGGAACGAGTTGGCTTAGGAGCCATTTCAAACCGGTAGCAGAAATCTACCAACTCTCTTTTAGAGTCAGCTTTCTCTTTCTTAATTTGCCTTTTAAGGCATAAATCATTACACAAATCTAGTCCAACTTATTTGATTATTTGGACCAAATATCCGTATGTATAATGAGGGTATAGCATTCTACCACCTCCTATGTTTCGAAGGTGATTTCTAACCTTTTCAGCAAATACTGGAGGAAGGCTAGAAATAAATTGTTCCTTCCAATAATTTTGTCTAGAGTCAGTCAGTCTATGAACTTTAGACAGGAAAACGTCTTTGTACCATCTAAAATCAGATAGGGTTTTACATCTAAGGTTTATCAGTTGTTCACTCAACCTTTCAACCATATTATCTGACTCTCCTATGAAATGACTAAGAATATTTATGATTACTGTCATGACCGCATCCTGAATGGGTTGGCCTTGACTTAAGACCACCTCTCCATCTTCGTCTCTCTTGACTGCGTTTAAGATGAAATCCTTTTCTGCCTCTGTCAAGTAGTGACTCCACCACCCCATCAATTGTCTCGTAAAAGACTTGGTGATGACTGTGGCAATTACCTTTTCATCATTTCTAGCCAATTTGTTGGCGCTGGCGTACATTGTCATGTGGTGTATCATCTCATGGATTTGGCATTCAGATTTCCCATCCAAATTCCACTCATAGAAAGTATTCCAGTTATAGCCAACTTGAGGCTTAACTGGCTCCTCAAATAATAGGTCCACTGGTGTATGCCTAGAATAATAAGGCTTTTTTCTTTGATAAGAGAGCTTATTTAGGTCTACTAAAGAATTTTCTAAGTCTTTTATTAACTCAGTGCCTTCATTTGATTCTTCACTTAGTAAGTTTACTGAGTAAGAATCTGAGGCCTTCTCAATTTTAGGAGGTTTAGATGTTTCTCCCTCTTCCCGTTTTGAGGAGGAAATTAATTTTGCAGATAACTCCTGGTAGCTTACTTTCAATAAGTCTAAGAGTTTTTTTGCATCATCATGCTTGATGGAAGGTTAGGCATTTTGGCCAACGGATTTTCTTCCTTGATTGTTGTTCCTAATTTAGAGATTTCTAAGGAACTTAATAACGATTCTATCCTATTAGTTTGTTTACCTAAAACATTAAGGCATTACATTTGTATAATTGTTCTGCACTATAACCTTAGAGCAATGCTCTGGGATGACCTTTTCCGCTTCTTTTATTATTACTGAATTCTTGATTGGACTAGCTACTAGCTCCTCTTTACCAATTTTAATGGCTTCTAGGGGTGGATGAACTGATTTTACTGTTTTTTCAAAAGAAGCAGTTCTCCATTTTCTATAGAGTTCTTCTGTTACACAGAGATCTAATTCTTTTGTAGGGGGTTTTATATTTTTAAATTGTTTCTATTTTGAGAACCAATCCCAAAAAGGAATAGTTTCACTTAATTTCCTCATATCATTGTACCATAACTCTCCGGTACGATCTCTCATTTTTAGAGAAATTTTCAAAGAACCATTTTCTCTTTATCGGTTGTGAATTGAAATATAATCTAATAAGTTCTTTATCTATTTGGAATTCTCCCTGAATTAATTTCAAAATCTGCCTCTGTAGGCTCATAAGGTTTTACCAATTGATTACCTTTCGGAGTTGTATGGTAGTCCAAAGATGGAGTATCGATTACTAGTGTTTCATATGTGGCATATATGATGCTAGGAGGGGGACGTAGTGATTTTGACGGATCAACAAACCTTCTCGAATAAGATCTTACCTCGACCGGTTCAGCATATGAGGGCCTGGAGGAAATTGAGGCTCGCCTGAACCTTAGCTCAATAGATCAATCCTGTTCACTAATTATAGAAGTCAATTCAGTGGACTCCATGGATCTAGGAGGTTCGACTTTAGCTAATGACCAACTATCCGACTTCACATCTTTCCATGTGATTTGCCTAGGAATAGTGACATTATTCCTAGCGTTTTTTTTTTTTTATCAATAACAACAGATTTCATTAAATAATAATAAGGTTACAAAAGACAGGGGAGCTAAAGAATTTTAACTCCCTAGGGAAAGGATAAATCCCAAGTTGAAATAGAACAAAACAATTACAACTGAGCCTAGAACCCAGAACTCCTATTCACTCCTTGCCTAGCCAGACCATCAACAAACGAGTTTGCACTTCTCTTAACCCAATTACACTGAACTTCCATATTCTTGGACAACCATTTGAATTTCCTCTTCTCATTACTGTAACTCCAGAGCTTAGAATTGTCTTCTTTCAACCAGTTCACTTCCACCACAGAATCTCCCTCTACAATCAACTTCTTGACCTTTAGTTCTTTAGCCCTTTGTACCCCTTCCAAGGCTGCTAACACCTCAACCCTCAATGAATCCCCCACACCAATTGAGCTAGAGAACATAGCTGTTATATTACCATTCTCATCTCGTAAAACCCCCCTAATACTCGAGGGCCCTGGATTCCCCATGCTACTACCATCAAAATTTAATTTGATAAATATAGGAGGTGGAGGATTCCATGTAGTATTCAGGGTCTTCTTAGCCAAGACTGAACTTGCAATTTCTTTCCATTTCCTTAACATATCATCTGTTGAAAAATCTATGAACTCATCCGCTGTCTTCAACTAGTGTATTACTCTTATATGGATCACTTCCAACATATTTTCCAACCCTCTCTCCTTTTCTGAGAAAATCCTTGAATTCCTTTCTTCCCATATTGTCCAGCAAACAGCAACTCTCACACACCTCCACATGATCCTTGATCTTTCTGTTGGGCAGTTAACAAAGGAAGAGGTAAACAAGCTTTGCACATTCGTTGGGGGAGTCCACCTACACCCAAACAAAGAAACAAACCATTCCCAAATATTTTTTACCAAAGCACAGGATATTAGTAAGTGGTAACCGAACTCACCAGCAGCTCTACAGAGAATACACCAGTGTGGAGATAAACAACTATTGGGTTTTTTTCTTTGAAGTAAGTCACCTGTGTTAATTTTTTCCAGAAAAGCTTCCCAACAAAAACTCCCAACCCTTGGAGGTATAGGTCGACACCACACATCCTTGACAGGGAATGACAAGCCAATAGGACTTTCTAGATGCAATAGAGCTTTAAAGAAGGAGGCACAAGTAAAGGATCCAGAAGGAGACAAGGTCTAGATCCTACTATCTGTTTTTGTCGGCTCCAAGAAAACCCCATCAAGAATGGACAGGAGATTAGAGGTACAATTCAGTTGTGTCCCTGAGGGCTCTTCTCAATCCCAAGTTCCACCCAAACCCAGAATTTGAATTTGAGGGAACAAGGAAAGTGATAATTGGTTCATTTTTGAAGGTGGAGTTTGCAAAAAGGGCCGGAAATTGGTCTTTCAATGGATGATCCCCAATCCACACATGTTCCCAAAACTTAATTGAGTTACCCGAGTGCAAATCATACCTGATCCAAGGAGAGAATAGAGGCAAAATAGCATGGATTGATTTCCATGGTGATGCTCTTGTTGCCATAGCCATAATCTCAGAGTCCCATCCATTCTCCGCAAGCCCGTGAATACTGTCAATTATCTTAGCCCACAACTTTTCCTTTTCCAATGAGAATCTCCACAGCCATTTCCCTAGTAGAGCCAAGTTCCTCTTCCTAATATTCTCAATCCCTAAGCCTCCTTTCTGCTTACTTCTACACACCACCTCCCACCTTAACCCTATGATCCTTTTTCTCCTCCCCAGGCTCCCATAAGAAATCTCTCATCAACTTTTCCAACTTGTCAGCCACCCTTGCAGGTCTAGAACAAAGTGGTCATTCCCCTTGTTCCTGTTATCTTGGTATTAGGACAGATGATATTCATGGTCTTGAAATAGACCTTGTAGACTAACGCTACATTCTCTGATCCTGGTTTCATATCGAAACCTTGGGTTTGCAACCTAAGGGTTAAGGCTTCATGTACCCTAGGGTCCGTTAGTGACACCAAAAAATTAAGGAAAGTATTAAAATAAATAGGTCCTTGATGGAGACTTCCTTCTATGACTCCTAATAAGGAATCGCTAAACTTATTATGTCTCGAATCCGTTAAACAAGCTAAAGCAGTTGTTTGAAGACCTAACCTGGTTAAGGGTTTTATGGCTACTTGTATTAGGCCAAAATGTATAAAATGTCAGTCAGCTTTTTTCTTGTAGGTTTCTATTACTCTTTTATCTATAAGAGGGAAGCTTTCTGAGTCATCACCTATAGCGACCGTCCTTTCTGTAGTCCTTACATTAAGGTATGTTTTTAGGCTAAAGACTCCTTTCTTATAGATTTCAGAGGGTGCAATTTTAGGTATAGTCCAGTTTTGCAAAGATTTTTCCATATTGCTATAATTTACTTCTTCCATATTTTTTATTAACATTGTCTTGGTGAGGGAAGAATTGATACTACTCTCGTGAGGGTTCTCTTCTATACTGGAGGTTGTCCTAAATAGCTTCTTCATCTTATCCTTTCACTTTACTGAATAGCGGTCAGTTAACTTTAACGACCTTTAACGACCTATGGCTCAAGGGTTCTAGCCTTGGTGAAATTGGTAGGTGTCTAGGCTGTCCAACTTGGGTGATAGCCAAGTGATATCTCCGAAGAGCTACATTCTTGGGTTCTAGCCAAGGGTTCTAGGAAGTATCAAGTTAAGAAGATATCTGAATAAGAGCTACATTCTTATCCTTGACCAAGCATAGTCTGGGCTTTAGGAGGAGGAGGGTGAATAGAGATCATTGGCTCTGATACCAAAATAGAGATGAATAGTAAATGAACAGTAGAGGTGATGCAGAGTGGTATGGAGAATCAATATGCTATGCAGGTACAATATTGAAGATAAAAAATGATAGACAATATTAAAAACGAAATATAATTCACTTACAGAAAGAGGATGAAAATACTTTGAATATAGCACTCTTAAAACACTCAGAAGGAAAATTACAAATCTTACAAACACTCAGAAAAACACTCAAACAATAAGACTACTGGTACTTGAAGTTGGTGCATATGAAAATATTGCACATTTGAGAATTGGGAGAAGGGTTCCTTTTATAGAGGCTGCCAAGGATTCTAGAGAAAGGCAGAAGGGAACCACTTTATCCTGAAGACCTTTATGATTAAGATTCATTTTGGACTTGTCTTTCGAGCATCTAAATAATTGAGATGCTTTCTTATCTTTTCTTTTGTCCTATGAGGACCAGATAGAGATGCATTCTCATTAGTGGGTTACTTTTTACTATTGATGATAGGAAAGAATCTCTCAATAGTACTTTCTTCAATAATTGACCTTAGTACGGGCTCAGAGACTGTATGTTTTCTGTTTCCACATCCTTCGCGATTTCCCTACTTTTTTCTTTCATCTTTTCCACAAAATGAAGAGATATCTCTTCCAGATCAAGTGAGGTCCAGGTTTGGGAATTTGCTACGAAGTTTATCGATGAGACTCAAAGAGAAGCTTGGAAGACTGTCTTCTTCTATAGATGGCTTCAAGGTTGCCGAGAGATCAAATTTGTCCCACCATTTGATCTCAATAGTTCTGTCAATCGCTGGAGGCATCCATGAAACATACAAATGATAACTCAATTTTAGGATCCATGGGAGCCGAAAAGTTTTGAAGAATTCGAACTGTTTAATATGGTCAAATTCTAGATAAGATCTTCCTTTCCCAAAAGTTCTACACTTATAAGCTCTTGCTGGGGAAAGATGTCGTTTGATGCTCCCCAAGAAGTCCACCAAACATAGGCCCAATCTGGATATGGACCTTGAAAATCTTCAGAAAACCTGATGAACCAAGAGTGTCTAAAAACAGAGTTTAAGAAAACCTTATACCAAGCATCTTGGTAATCCCAATAATTGAACATATTGGTTCTTTTGTCAATGGGCTTGGTGATAAATCTGGGTTTATTGAATCACCCCAGGCTGCTTTTGTCAAAAATTTTACTATCACCAGCTTTGAATAATCTAGTTCTATCTTATTGGGTTCTCGGTAGTAGTGCTGAATTCTTGTAGATCCCGTATGCAAAAGGATTTCTTCATAATATTTCTGGTCTTTATTTAGACTATAGACTGTGAAATGATGGTTGTCGAGAATAGTGAGGGCCAGATGTTGTAGGGCCCCTTCTAGGTTGGCATGAGAGGAGACTGAGGATGCTTCCTCTCGGGAAACTGTTACCACAAAACCGGTGGAGTTGGTGATGTACTGGCTTGAATTAGCCTCGTCGAATGCCGGAGAAGGATCCCTTATTAAGGGAGAAATAGAGGGGGACTGATTAGTCCTAGAACTTGATCCGATCTGATAAGATCTTGGATTGGACTCATTAGTCTGTCTGGATTGCCTTGAATTAGGACTTATCGGAAGACTTGGTCTTCTGCTGGCTGTTAAAATAATTTAGTTGTTGGTGTTAGGGTCTGTTTGGCTAGTTAAAGTGTTTTTTTATTTCGTTTTTCACTTCTATTATGTCTGTTATTGTACTCAGGGGCACAAGGGTCTTTTCCCTTGTTATTTCTGCCGCCCTATATATATTATAATAAAGGTTGGCGCCGCCAGCACTATTACATTTGGATGCTTCCCCAGCAAGAGCTTATAGACAAGTATAGAACTTTTGGGAAAGGAAGATCTTATCTAGAATTCAACCATATTAAACAGTTTGAATTCTTCAAAACTTTTCGGCTCCCATGGATCCTGAAATTGAGTTAATCATTTGGATGTTTCATGAATGCCTCCAGCGATTGACAGAATTATTGAGATCAAATTGTGGCTCAGCAACCTTGAAGCCATCTACAGAAGAAGACAAAGTCTTCCAAGCTCTCTGAGTCTCATATGGATAAACTTCATAGCAAATTCCCAGACCTGGACCCACTTGATCTGGAAGAGATATCTCTTCGTTTCGCGGAAAAGATGAAAGAAAAAAAGTAGGGAAATCTCGAAGGATGTGGAAACAAAAAGAATCTGGTCTCTGAGCCCACACTATGGTCAATTGTTGAAGAAAGTACTATTGAGAGATTCTTTCATATCATCAATAGTAAAAAGTAACCCACTAATGAGAAGGCATCTCCATCTGGTCCTCATAGGACAAAAGAAAAGATAAGAAAGCATCTCAATCATTTAGATGCTTGAAGGAAAAGTCCAAAAGGAATCTTAATCATAGAGGCCTTGAGGATAAGCTCGAATAAAACGGTTCCTTTCTGCCTTTCTCTAGAATCCTCGGCAGCCTCTATAAAAGGAACCCTTCTCCCAGTTCTCAAGTGTGCAATATTTTCATATGCAACAACTTCGAGTACCAAAGACAAGTCCAGTAGTCTTATTGTTTGAGTGTTTTTCTGTTCTCAAGTGTTTTAAGAGTGTTGTATTCCAAGTATTTTCATCCTCTTTCTAGAAGTGAATTATATTTCGTTTTTAATATTGTTTCTATCATTTTTTATCTTCAATATTATATCTGCATAGCATATTGATTCTCCATACCACTTTGCATCACCTCTATATTGATTCTCCATACCACTCTGCATCACCTCTACTGTTCATCTCTATTTTGTTATCAGAGCCAATGATCTCTATTCACCCTCCTTCTCCTAAAGCCCAGACTATGCTCGGTTAAGCCTCGAACCTGTACCGGTGCAGTGTGGGGAACTAGTGACCCTCAGGCATTGGAGGTGTAATTTAGAACAGCATTGGGTTGACTCTAGAACTTTTTTCAGGAAGAACAACATTCTCTAGAACTTTTTTCTGGACCTGTAGGACAAGGTGATTCCACAAGGGCAGAATTACCATCCTTACACCTATCACTAAAATTGATGATGCTTCAAAGATAAAGTAGTAGGAGGTGACTCCCATGTTGTGGTGGGTTGGCTAAGAAGCAATAGGCAAGGTGTGTGGCAGCTTAGATATATCGTAGGGGAAGTGAGGCAAGTAGCAAGGGAACTTAGAGCTCAAGTTCGATGGACTCACAGATCTGTAAACTGTTTGGCGGATATTGGCCAAACAAGGGGTAACAAGAAACAAGTTGTTGTAGGAGGAGAAAAATATGCAAGAAAAATATTCCAGTACTTGGAAAAGAGATACCTGCTGAATGAAGATTAACTTCAAAGGGGAGATCTGTTTGTTGAATTTATCAGGACTGTGAGTGATTAGGGGGGTGGGGGATGGTTGGGCTTTGTAGTATCTTGGGTTGTCAATTTGCATTTTGGTTCATGTGTAGGTTTGGGGAATTTCTGTATGTACAAAGAGGGCCTGGAGGGTTTAGTGGAGTGTGCTTTGGCATTAGTTTGTATGGGTGATAACTTATCACTTTGTTGCATCTCTTTTCGTATCTTTCCTTAATAATTATTTGTTCTTTATTTATTACCAAAAGAAAGAAACAGGTTGTTTTGGGGAAAGAAAAGGTAGGGAAAGGAAGGGAAGGGTAGGGAAACCTATATATAAGCTGACGGGGTGACATTTTGAGGGGTGCTTTACATTTCCATATTTTCATGATACAGTTACCAATGAAAAAAATGATTAATCTCCAAGAAGATAACATTTTATATCATTGGGAATTCTGGTGAAAGTAAATATTCTAAATTTTTATTCTAAGATACCGTCTCCTAGGCCTCTGTTGTCCTGCATTACCACTAAAAGAAGAAAATTTTATGAACCTGTGAAAATTGTTATGTCGTCCAGCTATTGATTTACTGAGATGGACTTATTTCTGCAGTTTTGTCGGAAACCGTGGTTTATGCGGGAAACAAATCAGTGTCACGTGCAAAGATGAGACTGGAGAACCTTCAACAAAACCTCAACCTCCCATTTCAGGTAGGCTTCAATGCAATGAGATGGATAAGATTATTTATTTCTTGCCCAGAATTAATACTATAAATTATTCTGATCCTTTACCAGTATCTTTGAATGGCATGTTGTAAATCCTTTCTACTGTGTTCCCCAGCAGTGGTTTAGAAGCTAAAGTTTATTCTATGGTTGTATGATTAGTAATTTAGAAATTAGAAAAGCAGCCAAGTTCTCTTTGAGCTTTCATGGTTCACAATTGGAACTCTATTAACTTAAAATATTATGATCACTCTTTCACTGCCATATTTTGTATATTCTCTCACTTTCTTTTTCTCCTTTTTTTTTTAATTCTATAGAAGAAAACCAAAATGGAAAGAAGAAATCTGGACGGTACTCTACTAGGCTCCTTATAAGTGCATTGGCAACAGTTGGTGCTTTACTTCTTGTGGCACTTATGTGCTTCTGGGGATGCTTTCTTTATAAGAAGTTTGGTAAAAACGATAGCAAAGGTCTTGTAATGGATGTCAGTGGAGGTATGATACTTTTAGAACTTGCAGGATTTATTGTTATTAGAGTTTGTTGGTAGAATTACTTTTAGTTTCTTGTATATATCTCAGCCATAGCAAGTTCTGTGAAGACAGCTGCAATAATTTTATGATATATTATTGTTCAGGTGCATCAATTGTAATGTTCCATGGAGACTTGCCCTACTCTTCAAAAGATATCATTAAGAAGTTAGAAACTTTGAATGAAGAACATATTATAGGGTCTGGGGGCTTTGGAACAGTGTACAAGCTTGCAATGGATGACGGCAATGTCTTTGCTTTGAAAAGAATTATAAAGACTAATGATGGATTTGATCGGTTTTTTGAAAGGGAGCTTGAAATTCTTGGTAGCATAAAACACCGATACTTAGTGAACTTACGTGGGTATTGCAACTCTCCTTCATCAAAGTTGTTAATTTATGACTTCTTGCCTGGTGGTAGCCTAGATGAGGCTCTTCATGGTAAGAACTCTCATCCTCTTTATTTCTATTGTTAGCTAATTTATTTTATCTATTTATTTCTATTTTTTTTGTATTTCTTTTTTATTGATAACATAATGTCATTTATTCATGTAGTAATGTAAATTTATACAGGAGATGTATGGCAGAAAACAAAAACTCAAGAACCTTGGACTGCATACTATAGTCCCCCATTACACCCATTAATAGTATTCTGGGAAAGTAAACCTAAATTCATCACCTCTCATTGGAGTCCATTCCTAGCTACAAATTTGCTAGGACATCAGCTGATTTTCTAACCCATTGGAGGAGTTATCCATGGTTACCAATGACCTAGCTTCCTTTAATTTTGCCAATATGTCCAAGGGCCTGCCTTCTACCCATTCATCCATTCCACTGTGACCTGCGGATCTCCTTCAACTTTAACCTCTAAAATCCAAGAGACCTTGCTAATCTGAGTCATTGTATTAAAGAGAACAGCTCATCTCTGATGGTTCTCCCCACTCAATCTAGTGAGAGTTCGAATAAACAGGAAGGATTTCACCTCCATGATTCCTCAAATCCAATTGATGCTTTCAGGAATGGGATATAATCACTTTTAAATAGGAATACTCTTCCTCTTCAAGCTGATGTAGATCCCAGTCAAGATTAGCAGCAAGAGAGAAATAGAACTCTAATGGAGTTCATCTTGGCAACGGATGCAAAAGTCTTTGCATAATCAACTCCGTACACTTGTGTAAACCCCTTTGCCATTAAATGAGCTTTATACCTCTTCACTGTGCCATTAGCCCTATGTTTGACTGTGAACACCCATTTACATCCAACTGGATCATTTCCCTTAGGAAGATCTACAAGTTCCCATGTGCCATTTTTATGAAGAGCATTAATTTCTTCCTTCATAGCATCTGTCCATTCAGGTACTAAAAGAGTTTCTGCCACATTCTTAGGGATAGGGACATTTTCAATGGATGTGAGAAAGGCTCAAAAAGAGGGTGAAATGTTTTCATAGGAAACAAAGTGGGAAATGGGGTGTTCAGTGGTGCACGATCTAACACCTTTCCTGTGAGCAATAGGAAGGTCAAGGTCATTAGCAACAAAGGTATCAATTGCAATGGGGTCAGGGACATCAATGGGAACCAAGATACCTGAGTGAGTATGATCCGCCCCCGAAGAGTTTAATGGCATTGGAGGTACAGCTTCTGGATTCTCTAAAGCTCTTGAATTTGGTTGGCCTTTGTGACGATGGAAGAAGACACGAAAAGGAGGAGGATCAGGAAGAGGAGGGAGCTGAACCAGTTTCTCCTCATTCCTACTCTTCCCCTAAGGAGAAACAGGGAAAAAAGGCTCACTCTCAAAGAAAGAGACATCCATGGAAACATAGAATTTTCGAGAAACAGGATCAAAACAACAGTAACCCTTCTGAGTGAAGGAGTACCCCAAGAATATGCAAGGAATAGCACGAGGATCCAATTTTCCATGAGTGGGTGACATATTTTGGACAAAGCAATGACAACCAAACACACGAAGAGGAATGGGAAGAAGGGGGGCCTTAGGAAAGAGAAGCTGATGTGGGGCTTTGCACTCTAACCAACGAGAGGGCATACGGTTGATGTGGTAAGTAGCACAAAGGACAGCCTCAAGCCAAAAGCGTTTTGGGACATTCATATAGAGTAGTAAACCCTGGGCCATTTCAAGGAGGTGTCGATTCTTTCTTTCAGCAACACCATTTTGTTGTGGTGTTTGGGCACAAGAGCTACGGTGAAGTGAACCACGTGAAGCAAAAAATTCCGTGAGATCACTATGAAAATATTCTTCGGCATTATCTGACTGAAAAATTTGGATTTCAGTTTGAAATTGGGTGAAGACCATCCGCTGAAAATCTTGGATAAYTTTTGGTACYTCWTCCCTRGTYYRCRTGGGATATACCCATGTATATCTAGAATAATCATCGATAATGGTAATAAAATACTTGTAGCCACTCTCAAATGGTAAAGTAACAGGGCCCCACACATCATAATGAACAATGTGAAACGGATATTCAGATTTATTATTTTTTGAAAGAAAATGAGTTCTACACTACTTGCTCAATTGACAAGTTTGACAAGAGAAATCTGAAACGGACATTGACTTAAACAATTCTGAAACACCACTTTCAAAAACTCAAAAGATAAATGACCAAGACGGCAATGCCATAAATAAACTTGACTCTTACAGGACTGACTCTTAGACTCTGTGACTTGAAGTCCACCAACCATACATCCTCTACCAACATGTAAAGTCCACCAACCATACATCCTCTACCAATCATCCTCCCCAAGGCCAGATCCTGGATCACACAGTAAGAAGGGAAAAAGGTCACTGAGCAGTTTAAGGAATTAGTAATATTACTAACAGAGAACAAATTAATGGGAAATTTTGGAACATGTAAAACATCAGAGAGGGTAAGGTCGAGAGGGAGAGAAATGGTTCCTTGACCAGCTATGATAGTGTATGATCCATCAGCTAGTCTCACCTTGTCTCTTCCAGAAAGAAGGTGATAGGTTTGAAAGTAAGAGGACGTACCAGTCATGTGTTTTGACGCTCCAAAATCAATGAATCAGGGAGTGTCAGGGTTATGAGAAGCAGCATGGAAAGTTGTGGCAGAGTTACCTGATGTAGACGCAAATGAAGTTGAGGGAGGAGTGTCTGAGTCAAAGTTGTGGCAGAGTTACCTTGTTGTCCTGACTTTTTATTCATATCTGAACCTTGCTTCTTATTCAGATCTTGAGCCCATTCCGGCTTCCCATGAAGATCTCAGCATGTGTCTCAGGTGTGTCGGGGTTTCTAGCAATGAGTACACCACAATTTGTTCCTGTCATCCATCTTTTTCTGAAGATCCCCCTTCTTAGAAGTATTTCCCCCACCGGTAGTAACACTCCCTTTCGTTGCCAACACAACTGCATCTCCTGCAAAACTGTTCATCAAATTCCTTCTCCTTTCTTCTGGTTGTACAAGAGCATAAACTTCCTGAACTGATGGAAGATCCTTGCTACCTAGGGTCTAGACTCTGATAAATTCATATGTAGGGTTCAAACCATGTAAGAAAGCAAACACTCTCTGTTGGGAGACAAGTTTTTTGTACAGTTTTGCATCTTCATCACACTTCCAATCCACACTCTGATAATGATCTAACTCCTTCCAAATAGAGGTCAAGTCTGAGTAGTACACAGATAGACACCTCTTCCCCTGTTTACAAGTAGACGATTCTGCCTATAGCTGGTAGATTTTTGCATAGCGTCGCAGTTCCGAATATGTTGATTTTGCTTGTTCCCAGATCTCATTTGTCGTTTCAGCCCACATGAAATTCCTTCTTATTTGAGGTTGCATAGAAACTAAAAGCCAAGACATAACCATTGCTGTTTTTCTGGTTCCATCTGTCATATTCAGCACTCCCAGAATGTGGTTCTGTGATTCTCCCATTAATATAACCTATCTTTCCCCTTGCAGTGATGTACAGCTTGATCCCTCTTGACCACTCTAAATAATTTAAACCATCAAGAGGAATAGTAGCCATGGGAAAGGATAGATTCGCACCCCCACTCATTCCATTCAGCATTGAGGAAACACCGGATGTAGCAGAATCTTCACCACTCATGGTTTCAGATTCAAAAACAACTCTTAAATGGGGTACACAGCCTTAAAGAAATTCAACACTGAGGGAGAACGAAAAAAAAAATTCTTCAGAAACACACCTCCTTTTGTAAAAACACAGGTGCTGTTACAGCACTAACAGGYCATCCCTTGACTTACAAGCTCAACACAAGTGTTGCCACAGTGCATACAGGTCATCTCTTGACCTACGCATCAACAGGACTGCTGTTACAGCAAGTACTGGTCACTTTCTGACCTTCAGTTCACCATAAAAGCTGTTGTTGCAGCACACAAGAGGTACTGGTCACTTTCTGACCCTCCGTTCACCATAAAAGCTGCTGTTGCAGCACACAAAAGGTCCTCACGACCTACAGTTTCACAGGGATCAGTCGACCCCACAGAAAAGGAAAGAAAGAGGTGCTGATCACCTCACATCCAATCGGCAGACCTAGTACAGGTTCTGCCCTGGCACACGACCAAAAAAAAAGGTAAGAGAGAGAGAGAGAGAGAAAAGTTACTTCAGTGTGTGAGATCTTCAATCAGCCGAACAGCAGTTGAGGGTGGCAGATCTGGAAATCTGGTGCAAAGAAGAAAAAAAACTGTTCACTCGACTTCTCCTTTCAGATCTGATAGTTTCACTCTGATACCATGTTATGCAGGAGAGAAGAATGGAAGAAGAGAGAAAAAGAGAGAGAAGAATAAGAGAGAAGAGAGAACTGAGCAAAAGATACTGCTGGTGGCGCAGATTTTTTTAATATATATACTAGGGTGACAGCAACTAAAATAAAAGAGTAAAAGTACAATAGTACCCCTGCGGTACTATACATAGGAAAAAATAACAGTTGTTAACAAACTCCAAGGTGCTTACCCAATATGCAATTTTAATTGTAATAAGGACAATCACTAATTCTCCTCTCCTGTTTGTGAGAAAATATCATTGCATTTATCTCCTCCCTACTGACTTAATATTGCTATCCCCAAGCTCCACAGAACCTTCCCTTTCTTTGTGGGAATTGAGTCAAATATTTTATCTATTTATCCTTATTACTTATTTTTCCTTTATAGTCATTGTTAGTGAGGATCATGGAAATTATAAATGTATTAGCACATTAGGTGTTACTTTAATCTATTATATGGTTTTTCCAAATTTGAATGCATTAAGGTAAGCATCTTAATTTTTAGCTTGCTTTTATGTGTTGCAATCAGTTACAAGGAATTTGTATTAAGCATGCAGAGAATCTCAAATACAAGGGGAAAAGTATCCCTTTATTTAGAAAAGAGAATCAGTAGTCTCTATATAGTAGCATTGTTATTATTGATGATGAGAACCAATGCATTTTATTTTATGATACAATTTTGATCTGTGCCTTTCCGGGTTTAGACCAACCTTTATGGTACCTTGTTCCACATCTCATGCAAAGATACTTTGAATAAAATACTTGAGCAAATAAATACAAGTGATTAATGAAATATCAAACATAATTAGAATTTTGATACTTTGAAATATCAAACAAATTCAAGTCAGGATTCAAGAGTGTGAAAGTGGAATAAATCAGGAGAGTTCTCAGTTAAATCCTTCTACAGTTCTTTTGTAGAAGTAAATCAAGTTCCTTTTCCTAGCCGGGCCATTTGGGGAACAGTGGCACCCTCTAAAATCAATTTTTTTGTTTGGGTGGCAGCTTTAGAGAAATGCCTCACAAAAGAGATGCTGCTCAAGAAAGGTTTTGTGTGCATTGACTTGAGCTGCAGTTTTTGCAGTGTGGAGATGGAATCAGTTAACCATCTGTTTCTACATTGCAAGTTTGTAATAGTGATTTGGAACTATTTTCTAAAGAGCTTAAAGGTAAGATGGAGTATGCCTGCCTCAGTTAGAACATGCTTGGAGGCTTGGCACATATCTGGGATGACAAAGAAAGAGAAATCATGCTGGTCCTCATTTCTTTTGGCTATTTTGTGGGCAGTGTGCTGAAAGGAACAGTAGGACTTTTGATCAGAAAGCCTCCTTTGAAGCTGAGGTCATTAACAGGGCTATAGAGCTTCTCAGGAGCTGGTTGTCTATACACAGGCTTTAAGAGGATACAACTGACACAGGTTTTAAAGAGGATACAACTGATTGTACTTTTTTGAGGGTGGCTTTTTTTGAGGTCCTTTTTGTTGCAGTTTTTGTACAGCTTCTCATTGTAGAAAGGACCGGTTGATTAATACAATTATACTTTACCTTTTTTCTAAAAAAACATTATTAGAATTTTCAAGTTCTGCTACTTGGAAAATTTTGGAGCTTAAAATGTTACAATTCTAGGAACTGAATTCTTTTATGACTCTTGTTCTATGTTTATGACATCTTCCTTGGCTGAATTGAGGGTTTTCATTTTTATTTTACTGCTGAGGCACCAAGAAATATGTGCCTCTTTTCTTTTTGTCAGAAATTTAGACAAGGATGATGAGATGGTTGCTATTGACAACCCCAGAATGTCTTTGGATGGATGGGTTGAAAATGAAGTGGTTAGAAGAGCCTGGGGTAGACCGAAAAGGACATGTCTAGAAGTAGTAAGAAATGATTTAAGCACTATTAATTTAACAGTGAGTGTGGCTTTAAATAGAACAGATTGGTGAAACAGGATTCATGTAGCTGACCCCATATAGTTGGGATAAGGCATGGATGATGATGATGATGGATGGATTGAAAATGCCAAAAACAAAAATCCATGTTTCTAATAATCATTTCAAGTTAAATATATAGTTGTATTACTAATAATATTTCTATTGTGCACTATCTGATTTTTATGATATGTTGTTAGAAGATCTCAATTTATAGATTTTTGATAGAGTGGAATGGTAAAACAGGATCCATAATTGATTCCATTTAGTTTGAGATAAGCCTCTGCTTGGTTGAGTTAACAATTGGGCGTTATGTTGTTAAAATCCAAACAATGGAATGAGTACCAATTTATGATATCATTAGTCGATTACTCATAGACTTAGAAATTAATTCAGTTTCTTTSTTTCTTTTTCTTTTACCTTCCTAATGGAAACTTCTCTTCTAATTAATTGTGCCTTGTATGTTTGGCATTTCTTTGCCTGAACATATTATTTTACT
>NW_010729185.1:51495-93048 GCF_000365185.1 Nelumbo nucifera
TGATGTTTATTATTATTGTTGTTCTTTCTGTTTTTATGTTATTAAAAAAGTTCATTGAAGTGTGATCTTAAGTATCTGGGGTTTGTTACATGAATGCTATTGTTTTGCATTTTACTGCTATTATTCTGCCATTACCAAGTGGTCTTGTCTAGACCGACTTTTCTTATCAGTAAGGCTAGATCAACTTTTCATAACAATGATCCATGAATTCATTTGTTGGTACTTGTATATGTGGTCGTTAGATAGATGATTCACCAATTATAGCTTGGGTCTGGTTACATGACTGGTAAATTGTCCAAGACCCATTATTTGACATACAACCCACATGGGGTGGAGTCTCACAATTGATTGTGGTCCCACAACAAAGATCAACTTGGACAAAACCCAGCTCGAAACATGATTGCAGATATGTAATGATGGTAGAAAATGCTATTGTGACTCTTAGGTTTGAACACAGTGCTTCGTGCCATGCTGAATTTTGGTTTAGGCACAGACTTATCCTGTTTGTCTAACTAAATATCATATGCATGTTATGAGTGCTGGAGGCCACAACTACATGTCCTGTAGCACTAGACCAGACATTTCTTATTCATTCTCTCCATTTCATTCATTGAACAAATTGTTGATAGTTTTTCTAATGGAATTTGAACAATGAAGATATCTAACAGTTTGCAATTTGATCTGCAGTCTGATTTAAGTTGCACAAATTGGTATTTAGTGATTTCCAATAGATTTCACTTTATCAGCATAATTTTTAATTAACTTAGACCTGTGTAGCATTCTAGGAAGATGCATTTAGAAATGTTTTTAGTTAGAGCCTTTTATTTATGTAAATAATGTGCAATATATTCTACAGAAAGATCTGAGCCGCTAGATTGGGATACACGTCTGAATATTATCATGGGAGCTGCAAAAGGACTGGCTTACTTGCATCATGATTGCTCCCCTCGGATTATACACCGTGATATAAAGGCAAGCAACATTTTGCTTGATGGCAATTTAGAGGCACGTGTATCTGATTTTGGACTTGCCAAACTATTGGAGGATGAAGAATCCCATATCACCACTATTGTTGCTGGGACATTTGGTTATCTGGCTCCAGGTATGCTATATGAAATGCAGCCAGTAATGTAGGTTTGTTTTGAGAAACAATTTGGTCATTTATTCACATTGCTGATCTACCTCCCATGAAGTTGTCATACATCCAGTGAATAAGGGACTTACCTCTTGATAAGTTGAATTTTATGATATAACAAAAAAAAATCACTTCATATAATGGTCATGCTCCTAATTGTCGGTTGACTTTGGAGATGTCCAAATAATATGTTGAAAAGTACTTTAAAAATAATAGAAAGGAAAAGGAAATACTGCATGTGTATCATCTTGAGACATCCCTTGGATCTTACATAGGAGCAACATGTGCATGTCATGCTCAAGAGGGAGGTTGATTTTGGACATGTGGATGCACTGACCAAATGGTTCTCTTTGTTGTTGAAAATTCTTCTATTCTGAGCTTCAATGCATTGACCAATCTGCAGAGTACATGCAAAGTGGTAGAGCAACAGAAAAAACTGATGTATATAGTTTCGGGGTTCTGGTGTTAGAAGTATTGAGTGGAAAGCGCCCAACTGATGCATCATTCATTGAGAAAGGCCTTAATATTGTGGGATGGGTATGTCCCTTGCCTATGCTTATTTAAGTGATGCTTTTTGGCAATTTACCCTTCAAATGTCCTTTTTTTAATTACTTTTCATTCCCTATCAGCAACTTAATCAGTATCTGCTTCCCTTGGTGGAATGCTACAACTGCACTTAAGGCTCCACTTGTTCACTTTAAATGCCTAGAAGAGAAAATTCTGGTTTACTTTTGCTTTGTTTGCTTTTTTTGAGAGAAGTAAAATGATGTGGTCCCCATTTTTATTGGTAAGAATGAATGTGGAAGGTGGTAAATGTTGGGATGCAAAATTTGCACTGCCAATGAGTTCATATAAGGCCAAATTTGCAAAATTTTACCCTAGATAGGAGTGTAAATCCTTGTTACAAACAAATGCCTTCAAATCCAAACTGGGTACACCAAGTTTGGATTTGCAGTGCAAACAAACAGAGCCTAAGCAAAAATCAGGAAAGTAGCATGGAAACTTGCTTATCTCATTTTTCATAAGCTATTATATTGATCTTATATACATAATTTGTTATTTATTTTTATTTACTAGTGCCATCGATTCCCAGATGAATCCATATTAACCATGATTTAGAAATCTCTACTGAAAAATTACATTCATGATTCACCTTAGTAAATAAAAAAATTGGATTACTTTGGGCTCCAAGCTTGCTATTTCCATTAACCCGAGAGGTGCTATGTTGAATGCTAAAAGAACCTTGAGTTGTGTGGAATCCCAGAAAAGCAAGTTTGTGAACTGTCATGCTTTTTGAGAAACAAAAACCACAAGGATGCCCTTGCCCATTTTTGTAATTTTATTAATTACCTTCTGTATTTTTATGTTTCCTGACTTCACTGGCACCTTTTTTAACAGTAATTTGTATTAAAAAGGACCCTACATTACAAATTCCAAGGGCACCCAAATAGGCAGGTTATCTAGGACATTTTATATTCAAATTATCAGTTGCTTTTAATCAAAATTACATGTGGATGTGTGATTTTGCTTTTAAGGACAATGGTTGAAGGTAGTGCTGCATTTGGGAGGTGGAATGTGTGTTGTCATTTTCAATTGGTTAGGGTTTGTTGGTTGGTAAGGCTGTTTTTAGTTGGAAGGCGTACAGATAAATATTGTTTAAAGTTTTAGTTTGGTAGGAAAACTGGGGGAAGCAATGTTTTAAAAACCGAACTGGAGATCGACCCAGTTTTCTTTCCAGGTGATGGTCACTGGTTCAACTGTCCAGATTGAATGGATCAGACCATTAAAGTGGAAATACTAAGGTAAGCTAAGCAAATATAAATATCCAGGTATCATCAGATATGAAAATGTTATCAGGGTAAATTGGTAAAATGTTTCATTCCAAGTCTCAGCCTCCCAGGTCTTAATTGTTCTGCCACTTGATCAATCAGAACATGAGCTCTACCAAAAATAAAATAAAATGATGATAATCTTAATATAAGTCTTCCCCATAATGGTTCCAGCCTTGATATTCATACTTTGTACAATTGTACCCTACGTCTATATGTTAACATAATTATGTTTAGGCCTACTAGATAAAAGGATATGTATGACATTTATTTAAAGCACAATTGTTAGAGATATTACACTGTGTTTGTTCTATAGATGATAAAAAACTTCCATTTGTTAAGACACCATGTGGAAAGCATATTTAGAAACATAAGAGATTTTCTTTCCAAGTCCTGTAAAGAATAAGATGTTGCTTTTCGGGGAAAAAAAGATACTTCTGTGCTATTGCTGTTATTGTTGTTTTTCTAGAATGCTTTCGAAGTGCATTTTTGCTACTAGTGCTTTAGGTAGCAAAAGCACAAAAACTTGTAAACAAAAGCTTGGCCCTTGGATGACTTGCTAAAGACGATGAACTTCAAATATTGGTCTTTCATTCTTGTATACAATTAATTCTACTTGGGAAATGTTGACACGTAGTACACATGAACATGATTTATTACCCACCACTTTGTGGGTTGCATCTGGCAGATGTTCTAGGTGATTATTAGGTGATCTTGACCATAGGACTCTTAAAAACTTAGTGGTAGATGTGCCACTTAGCATCCCAAAAGAGTGCCATGGGTTATTGCCAAAAGTCTAGGAAATCTGCTAGACAGACCTTTGAGGTTGCAGTTCCTAAGCCCATGGATTCATTGTTACTTCAAGTTTATTGGTTTTCTTTGATTCAATCCTTGTTCTAATCCAGTACTTTTATTGCTTTGCAGTTGAATTTCCTGGTTGTGGAGAATAGGCAAAGGGAGATTGTCGATCCGCAATGTGAGGGGGTGCAAGTGGAAAGCCTTGATGCTCTGCTCTCAATTGCAATACAGTGTGTATCATCCAGTGCGGAGGACCGTCCAACCATGCATAGGGTGGTTCAGATACTAGAATCCGAGGTCATGACACCATGCCCAAGTGACTTCTATGATTCCAACTCAGATTGAACCTCGGAAAACAACAAAGTGAGCTTGTTTTCTATTCCACTTAACTGCGCTTTCTCACAAGAATGAAGAAGAGCAATGAGAGCTGCAAATGTGGTCAAAATAGTGGCTTGATTTTTGTTCTTCATTCATTCATTCTTTTCGGCAGATTTATAAAAATCGCAAAGTGTATGCATCATCTTAGATCATTTGTCCTCGGGTGAATCTAAGCTTCTTTGCAGGAAGATCAAGGGTGTAGCATCTACATACCATATCCTCATTCCCACATAGGTATGAACGCATGGTTCTTCCATGTGAGAGATTTGCACCTTTTAATTTCTTCTTTATTAACTTTTCTCTTTTCTTTCTTATTTCTTTGTTATTTATTCACTTAAATGTGTACATGGATGATAGAAATAGTGATCGTGTACCACCACTCCAGTGAATGTTCCTTTTTGATTTGCCATTGTAAAATCTCTGAGCAACTCTTCCTTGGGATAAACAGGATAAGTTAGAAGGCAGCACTTGAAGCCTATCTGCTGATGTGCAACCTGATTTTTTAGATGATTTTTGCATGCATACACGAGTTACTGGACTTCTCTCGGTTGGCGTTATCTACCGGAACTTGTCGGCCTTGAAAATTTCTTTGGCCTAGCAGAGCTGGTCCCCCATAGTTTCTGCTATAAATTTTGAAGATATCTTAGCCAAAATTGACCTCTATGGCTAAACCAAGGTTAAGTCTGCATGAGACAAACTCTCACACTTTACAACGTTAATTTGATTTTTTTCAAACTTCGACCTCATTAGCTGGAGTTTCCTTTGGAAAGGTAAAATCGCAGAGTCTACGATACGATTTTACTCGGTACTAGTGGGCCAATCATGATACACACCTTCACCACATCAGTTCTCTAAATGGGTTTTTATCATGATTAAACCAGCATCCTCCGGTTCTTTCAGAGGATTTAAACAGCCCTCGGGATCAGCTCTTTTGAGTTCAGATATGTTGCATTACCAGCAAAACGTCAAAACACTCACAACATTGTCCCAACTGGCAATTACAGCTCTTTCTGAGTTACGATCTTCTACCATCAAAATGCTCACAACACTGTCCCAACTTGCCATGACAGTCTATTGGGATCATGAATTCGGATCTGCTTCTCACAGTGTGCTTCACACCGATTTCACAGCATGTATCAACCTGCACCTGGAACATTTTGTATTTATAAATTCTTAATTCATGGGGAGATGTTCTAGATGAACGGTTGATACATACTGTAAGGTTCGTATGAGACGCGCTCTGTGAGGAATAGATCCAAATTCTGGGAACATCTATCTCCCTACGAATGACAAGGGAGATGTTCTCAATGTGGCTGGAGTGGCCTGTTGGGATCTGTTTCTCCCTCTTTTTGTTCACTCATAAAGTAACAATACACACAAGGTTCAAAGTATCAATACTGGCCCAGCCAGTATCAGTCCTTTTTTTATAACTTTTACTTTTTTTTTTATTTGGTTCAGAGGGGCTGGTTTAAGTCCCGGCTATCTTCTGAACCAGGCCCTGACCCGATACGATATGTGTCGGTCGATACGGACTAATATAAAATGATTTCTTTTATCTTTTAATAAAACTGTTATTTATCAAAAAAATATATATATAACGATTTTTTGAACCTTAAATACATATACAGGGAAAGTTCAACTATCTATAGTCGGAGTTCAGATCTACCACCAATAAAACGTTTCAAACATGCATATTAGGAACATCTCCCCATGAATGACATGGGTGATATTCCCTTTCCCAATGTTTGGCTGCCGAGGCCAGTGCTGGTAGCAGATCCCTGCCCCTATGGTCGACAGCCTTAGGATACGTTTGTTCACGCAGACTTCTTCGAACAGTAGGATGCACAGCTCGGTGAGCTAACGTGCCATGCAGGGAGATCCCTATTGACAGCCGAAGCTGTTGACCATAAACGCAGACTCCTTGGATGTCTTTTCATGGGTCTGAACTTGTTAGGGGAATGTAAGGAGTTTAAGTACCTCGTTTACTATTACTCCTTCAAAATTTCTCTTCAACTTTAAAGATCAACAAAGGTAGCTTGAGAACTTCAAAAATTTAAACTCGTGCTATGTAAACAAGGCATGATGATGTGTTGCAGTGGTGAGATACTGACTGAATGAATGTTTTCTTACTTTCAAGCTTGCCATCTTCATCTTTGTTGCTTGTGGGACAGTTTCTATCTGTAAAAATACTTGAGATTTCACATTAAAAGGGAAGAAAATTCATCCGAATCAAGAAGAATACATTTTTTTTTTCATTCAGGGTTTTGGTTTGTAGGATATACAGATCTAGAATTGGAATCGGATTCAGCCATTTGGTTAAGTGGAATTGGATTCCAATTCCCATTTTGGCCTTCCCCTGTAATGAGAATCTCATTCCAGCCAGGCAAAAATAAAAAAATAAAAAAGACAAGTAATTAAAACCCCCAAAAACCGTATATCATCACAACATTTGAAACCACTGTTTTTGTTGTCAGTTATTCTCTTTTTTCATTTCTAACTTTTTTGGTTGATATAAGTGACCTTGAGCCCATTTTCAATGAAAGACCTTCTCTTCTACTACCGGTGCGGTGAGGTAAACCACTACAGTTCAAGGGCAACATGGGAAATCTTGGTTGATTCTGATTTTGACTTCCAAATGAACCAAACAATCAATTGGAAATTTGATTCTAATTCCCATATAAATCAAACTGGTGGGGAATAGGCAATTTTGATTCTAGGGGATTTTGATTCCGATAGCAAACGAAATGGATCCTTAATCTTTCAATATATCTACATGTTTAAATGTTTGAAATACAACCGTACAAGAATATATTGATTTATTATTGGATCTATGATGTCTTTTCTTGTGTTAGTAAATCCATGAATTTTTCCATTAATTTATGAGCAATTTATTGCAAATATTTTTTTTTTTTCAATTTATGACATGCATGTGATATGATATGCATTTTAGAAATTCTAGTGGGTGTGGATCTAATATAGTTTTTAAACTTAGAGTATATATTTCCGTAAAATATGATTAATAGTTTTATTTTCAAATAAATAAAAACATATTTATTATTTACAAAAATACAGTTAATATTTACAAATATTAACTTAATTGACATTAATAAGGCTTTAAGAAGTTATGTAGCCATTTGCTATCATATTAAAAATTTAAGATTAATTTGACTTATTTTTTTTAATTTGGTAATATATAGAAGTAAAAATAATAATACATAAACTAACTAATTTAATAATTAAAATATAATAATTGCACATGGTTTATGTCTTGAACTATTGGATTTCTGGATCTTCTACGTTCTCATGGATCTAGTGTATTTTTAGATCAATTATATATTTCTAAAATTATTAATAATTTAAGTTAAATAAATAATATATTAATGGTTTTGTACATGTAGTAACTTGTAAAAAGCTATAGCCTATATGATATGCCTTATACCATTGGTTGGTTGTTGATGCATTATTGGTAAAGCTATCGTATGATACCAAATTGTTCCAACATGTTGATTGCAAAGTATTTCATCATGACAGTCAGCTCTCTCTGAGTTCAGGTCTTCTACCGACAATGGGGGAGGGGAGGGGGAGCCATCCCCACTGCCATAATCCCCTATATATATATATATATATATAATATAATATAATATAATATATATGAATAAATATTAATGATTTTTTTTACCATTTTTATTACTGTTTATAAATTGCCATTTTTAAGACACTCAGGTCCACATAAATTGACTCTTATATGTCAAACCCATAAAATTATACGGGTCATTAAATTCAACTTGAACCATTTATTACTTTAATTTAACCATTTATTATTATTATTATTATTATTATTATTATTATTATTATTATTATTATTATTATTATTATTATTATTATTATTATTAACTATTTTTATAAATAACCGATTGTTATTATTATTTACTTAATTTAGTAATTTTCAGCAAGTAATCATTTGATTTAATCTGAATTATTTCAAATTTTTTAATTATTTATAATAGAAATTTAGTGTCAATATTTATAAGTAATAAATTTATTATAAATATTATTTTTTTAAATAAAGAAATAATAATTTCATTTATAATTAATTAAGTTAACAATGTTGAATAATTAAAAGTTTAATAAATTAACTATCACTACATCAAATAATTAATGGAAAATAATAATATTATTAATTATAATTATTGATAATAATAATATTAATAATTAACATTACTTATATATTTATGTAATAATTATTTTGAATTAATATAAATATTAAATGGATATATCTGAAACAATAATTATCATTATTAAAATCGTTATTAATTAAGGATATTTAACTATTATTGGTAATTGATTATAAGTAATTATTATCATTATATTATAAGTAGCAAAATTATATTATTAAAAGCAATTAATGATATTTACCTATTTTTATCAATTTTTTTCTACTTATAAGGTAAATATCATTATAATTATTAATCTATAATAATAATATCATTATTATTACTGATATCAGTATTTTCAGCAATTAATTTTAAGTAACTAAATTTTGCTGCTTACAATTTTTTAATAATAATCAGTATTATTAAAATATTTTTAATATTATACTAATTATAAAATCAGAAATAATTATAAGATTACAATCATAATAGTAAGAGTAATAATAATAATAATAATATTATTATTAAGTAATTAATTTGTTGTAATTAAATACTTTATTTAATTAATGAAGTAATAATTATTAAGTAATTTTGTTCTTTTCTTTATTGAAGTGTTGAACATTCAAGGAGATAATTTACATGTGCTAATGGAGACAAACTTTATCAAATTTTACCTGTCAATTAAGTTTTTATATTGAATTTAATGAATTAAAGCTATTTGAATTTGTAATAGATTTTGAACACATGGATTTATACAAAAGTACATGAGATATAATTTTTTGTTTTAATAATATAATCATTTCTTATAAATTTCATGTTCCAGCTTATAACTATGAAAGAAATAAGTGTGTTTGTATTCAATATGGGACAAAATTCAGGATTTAGCCACGGCTTTATAGGAACCATAGCGATGGGTTCAAATTTCAGATTCAACTTTAGCTACGGATAGTATAAAACTGTAGCTACGTATGTGTATATTTTTAGCCACAAAATCATAGATACATAAGTACATTTAGCCACTGTCATGAAATAAACGTAATTGATGACATAGCCTTTAGCTACATTACTATTGTTATCAATAATTAATTATTACCAGTAATTAATTATTGTCAGTAATTAATTATCGTTGTTAATTAATGTAGGTAAAAACATTAATATTTGGGTCAGTAAACATTACTATTTTGGTACTTACAATTTTTTAATAATATTTGGATCAGCAAACATTAATTATAAGTAATTATTGTTAGGTATAATAATATTTGGGTGTCTTGGGAATATGAATCAATTAAAACCGAACCAAAAGCAATATAAACCGAATAAAAAACAGGAGCAATATAAACCAATTTAATCTAGGCGTACCAGACCCGACCCGATCCAGATTCCATCACCATCTTTACCCGCATATAAACAAAGTTTCGCTCGACAGAAACCCAAAAACGAAAAATATAGATGCAGGGGCCTTCGAGAGGCCAAATTAGGGAATAAGAAAAAAAAAAAACAGAATAGGTGGTGATAACAGCCACCTATGAATGCTCTTGAGTAGCAATTCGCGACTAGTATAATATGAACCTACGAACACTGGCGGCCAGGAAAAAAATGATCGCCGGTGGTCGGCGATCTATTCTAAACACAAACAAACATCTAATCGGAAACTAAACAGAGAATGAAATGCAGTTTGAAGCAACTCCTGTATTGAACTCTTCTCCCGTTTTAGATTTGCAGTCAATCTCTTATCCCGTTTTGCTGAAACTTTTCTTTTACTGGTGTTTGAAAACAGAGGTGCAGAGTTTGAAAACAGTGGGTGGTGGATGCAGTCCAAATGGGGTTTTGCATTCCTTATGTCTCCTCTTCCTACCAACCCAATAACATCTCCGCTTCCTACATTTTCGTTCAGTGGCCGGGTAACTGATTATGTGAGGGGTTTTGCATTCCTGAAATTCAAATACGTGAGTTGCTGCAAGTGTCGTACTAGGGAGTGACTATGGCTTGCCGCAATTTTGTATGACCATGCCTTTGAACGGGAAGGCATTTGAGAAGGCCACGTATTTGACTGGGAGGATATAATTATATTTGGACCATGTTGTCGTTATTTCCAAGATTTTTAAAATCGAACTGGACAAGAAACCGTGGGGACCGGTTCCCAGGTCCCAGGAGTCCGACCATCCGGTTCAAACAGACAGCTCATTCTAAATTAAAAAAAAAATCAAAAACCATTGTCCAGGGCAATAGTTCAATGGTCCAGCCGCCCAAATCAGTGGGTTACTGACCAAATAAACAGTTTTTGGCTAAAAGCAGTTTTAGGGTAAAACAGAACCGATTACCTGACCAGTTTTCAAGTTTTCTGGTCCGACCACCCGATCCAAGCCAGTTTTGAAAACCATGTTTATGAAAATTTTATTAATATATCAAAGCGCATCCAGACAAAAAAAAATACATATATATATATATATATATATATATATATATATATATATATATATATACCACCATATTCATATATATCCAACTACTGATATACTTTGTGATAACAATATTTTGAACCTTGATCTGAAAATTCAACATGACATTTTCAAACATTGTGCCGTGAGGTTAGGGCCTGGCGGCCTGCATTTGTTAAATTACAAATTACTGGAACATGTTAACTAATAGTTCTCAAGATTATTCTCAAACCATTCAGAAACGCCAGGCTATAAAAAAATGACCTGAAAGATTTCTCTAAAAATACAGAAAAGGTAGGACTTTCACAAGTAAGATAAATAACGTTTAATAGAATTAATTTTAAATTCTATACATGACATCTTATGACGGACACCCAAACATCTCGGTCAATTTCTAAACATGAATCATATTCAAATTGCCAAGAACCTCTTCACAACATTTGCCAGATTCTCTAAAAACTCGTTCATGTTCAGGCAGAACTTCAACATACTCATGTATCAGACATGCATTCAAATTTAGTTTTACTCATCACTGTTGTTTTAGCCCCAAAGTCTTGGCTATTGTTGAAATATAATGCTGCATGAAATTAATTACGCCATAACCAGGTTTCTGCATAGCATCAATTAACAATTGGTAATCCCTCAAAATAGCATCAGATAATGGCTCCAGGAATTCACACCTGGCTAAGATTTCAGGTGGTGGTACTCCAGCAACGAGGTCTGAATCAAGCTTTGGCTTGCCCTTGGTGAACTCTTGAGACTCTTCAATCAAAGGGTCCTCAAGGGCAGATGGCGATGCCCCTGGGATGACTTCCTGCTTGAAAGGCAATGCTCTTGCCACTTGCAAACAGAACTCTATCCATTGGTGAATTAGCGGAGATGGACCTCTGATTCGCCCACCAATTTGACTTGTAGAAAATCTAGAGGCGGAAGGAATTGCCTGCAAAGAGTATAAAATTATGGTGTTTGGGTTATTTTAGTAAGAACCTCACTCACTAGACAATGGAGCACGACGCTGTCAAGGGAGAAATGATGTTCCAAGTACCAACATCTAGACACATTTTGATTCTGGCTTTAATAGGTCACTCCCAAACTGCACTTTGTATTTTGAATCAGACAAAGCTCACTAGGAAAACCTGAAACTTGTTACATGTGGGGCATGAAAGAATCTCACAGCAACAAATTCAACAATTGGAAAAAACCTAGTGTATCACTAGTTAGTGGCACAATAACAATGGAACAGAACCATCACTTTTGTTAATGATAAATACATGATGGAACAGAAGCTCATTTTTTTGGTAATTGCTAAGTGGAACAGAACCATATTTGGGCTACAAATTTGCCCACATGCAGTAGTTTTTTTTTTTTTTTTTTTGATCAATAACAACATTTCATTACTTAATCACAAAAGAATTACAGAGGAAGATAAACTTTCTTATCTTCCGAAGGGAGAAAACACTCCCAAGAACGAAAAGAAAAATTGCACTTGTGCCCAAAACATTGATTCCCTCACAACTCCTTGCTTAGCTAATCCATCCACAAAGGAGTTAGCTGACCTTAACTTCCATCTCCTGAACCAGCCACCTAAACTTCCTCCTCTCATTACTGTACATCCATAAACTGCTATTTTCTTTATTCAGCCACCCTACCACCACCTCTGAATCCCCTTCAATGAAGAGTTTTCTTATATTCATCCTTGGCTCTTTGAACCTCCTTCCAAAACTGCAAGTATTTCAGCCCTGAGAGAGTCACCCACTCCAAATGGGCCGGAGAACAAGGCAGAGACAAGCCCATTCTCATCCCTAAAGACACCTCCAATCCCCGATTTTCCAGGATTCCCCCAACTGCTTACAGTGCCAGAACTGACCAAATCAGCAGTTTTTTTTTTTTTTGATGATTACCAAATCAGCAGATTGTAACTCCTTGGTCTGTTTCCAGTGCAACATTTTCCTAACCATTTTACATAATCAGCAATGGGTTGATTATCAAGATGAACCGATTGAGTGAAATTTGTCTCACGACTCTCACCCATCTGCACGTAAAGATATACAATAGATTTTTGCTTGAATATCCAACGTTTCTATTTAACAGATAATTCAGACTTTCTTAAGGAACTTCTTTTCTTCCCCCACTCTTTCTGGGGATTGGGAATATGGTGGAAGATTCAAGGACATATAACTACCCAAAAGGGTCAAAACTTAAAACATAATTAATTTTTATCAATAACTTTTTTTGGATCAGTAAATTTTTTATCAATAACTTAAGAGATGATTAATAAGAGTTCAGGACATACCCATAAATCTGCCCACAAACTAGCGCCTGACTTGGGAACAACAATTGCAATATTTGACATTCTCTTGGCAGCAGGGAGGACATCACTGCTCCAACCAACAGCAACCCAGACATCTCCCACTCCAAATGCTTTTAAGTAGTGCACACTGTCAAATAGACGAACCTGCAGAAGGACAACTCGGTAAACATGCTATCCTTATATTAACAAATGCAAATCTGATGCATTTGGCAGACATAAAGGTAACTGTTGATAATATACTACAGAATGGGTTTACATGCATATTTATGCAATTATAAAGCCATTCCTTGGATAAGCCATGTCCAATATAGAACCAATCAGAAAATCCTGACATAAGCAGACTTTTCCTACTCTTGTTCTATATATGAAATTATATTCCTTTCTCGTTTTCTTTTGCTATTCTTACTCCTTAGGGGTCATTGCTTGGTGTGTGAGAGCAGCCACTTTGTGCATAATAGTCAAATGTTGGGTCCATATTGTCCTGTTAATGCGATTTCCACACTTAATAATCTGACCATAACAAGCAAAAATGGGCAGCCCCAGTGCATCCCACCAATGCGGGGTATGGGGAGGGACAGATGTATGCAGCCTTACCCCTGTACATACAGAAAGGCTGTTTCCAAGATTTGAACCCTGGTCACCCAGGTCGCAATGGACCAACCCAACCATTGCACCAAGACCATAACAAGCAACAATCTAAAAATCATGTTTATCGTACCTGTTTTTGAAGCAATGCCAGATTCTGCATGACAGCATTCCTCCCACCAGGAACTTCTGAGTCAAAATCCTTTGTATTATAGGAAGCCCCCATGTACTTTAGAACTGCACCAACAACCTCTCTAGGAGAATCTACCATTGAAATCTTCCCAGCAAGATCTGGTCTCCACAAATCCCCCCAGTCCTGCAATTGTGATTTATATATTCCCAGAATACTACAAACAACATGACAAGTTTACAACTTAATCTTGGTTATACAGAACCTATATTTGCAATTATCCATTTCTAAATTGTGAAATGGGGATAGAAAATTCAGAATGTGAACCAAGTCATGTATTGCTAAACCATGGTATTGACAGAAGGTGAAAACCTTGAAACGGGAAGCATGCTTACTTCAGATCAATTAAAAAGAAGGATTCTTAGGGATGAGGGAGGCATTATTTGTGCTTTATTTTCAGGCCTAATCAAGCATGGTGAGTCAGTGAAAGCAGAATCTTTTGTAGCAGTTTATGGGCTAGAGAAGGCCAAAGAATTGGGAATTGACAGATTGATTATTGAAGGGGATTCGAAAGTAGTTGTGGGATGAAAAAAGGAGAGGAGGTGAGTGAGGAATGATTTTAGAAGATTTATGTGGCTGTCAAAGAAATAAACATCCAAGTACATTGGGTTATAAGATCTGCAAACAGCATGGCAGATGACTTAGCTAAGAAAGGGGTTCAATGACAGTGCCTCTGTTTTGCTCTATTTAGAATAAGTAGGTGGCATCCTTCAAAACCAAAAGAGATATTTGCTTTGCAGCCAAGCATCCAGGTGAGCAAGAAAGACAGGACAATGTGGAGATGTGTCCCATTCACAGTACTTTGGTGCATTTCGAAGGAAAGGAAGAGCAGAATATTTGATAATGTGCAAATGATCCATTAATGTACGTGCTCTGTCATTGAAACCTGGTCTTGGATTGGATTCTTGGGTGCCCAGAATTTACTGATATCCAAAGAGACACTTCTAGGAATCCTTTTGGACAATAGAGTTATAACTTGAATCTGCATAGTGTTGGGCAAGCTATTTGGTTGTGATTGTTACAACTTTACTGGAAGCCTTACTAAAATGGAAAGAAAAAAAAAAGTGGAGAGAAAGAGAGGGCAGGGGTTAAAACTTAACTAGTTAAAGATAAAAGGACAGTAAAGTCCTCAACTGTAAAAAGAATAGCTCCTCAAGAAGAACCCAAATTGTAAAAACGAATAAAAATATTCTCTGTTCACTACTTTAGAAAGACAGATACAATCTCTTTAGAGAGGAACACCAGCTTGCTAACTAAGCAACCTCTCTACAAGAAACTTTTATGAGAAAAAGAAAAGAAAACCTAAGTATTCTAGTGGACCCTATGATAAGTACCTCTTGATCTCTTTTTCTCTAAACAAGGCAACTGGGATTAATATTATTTGTCCACTTCATTGGGTAGTAAGGTAACAGCTTCTCAATGAAAATATACATGTCTAACAAAGAAAAATATAATTTATAAAAAAATAGGAAGGAAGTAAAAGAGAAGGCAAAGAAGAAAAATCAAAAACCAGAAATTTGTCCACTTTTGGTAAGTAAATAATTAGTTGCTACTTGCTACCACATGGTCCATACCTTAAATAGATTGGAAGGCATTCCCTATCTTGAATTTTAAGTCAAAAAGAAAAAGAAAAAAAGATAGATTTAGAGGCAATTACCTCTATTGGAGACAGGTTATGTTTTTGAAATTTGCTTTTCTTGTATGCTATCACAATGCTTCCCCACCGATAAGGAGCACCCCAAATTTTCCCATTAGAGTCCAACTCTCCATTACTGTTCCTGCATAAATAAGCCTGAACCAGTTTTAATGAACGTAAAATTGTAATATTCCACTTCTTTCTACTTCTGCTTGTTTTCTTCTCTTTGTTCCTTATCTAATTACTTTTTACAAATAACGACATCCTGAATTCTTTTTTCCCTTTTTATTTCTTTTCTTGTGTGTGTGTGTGTGTGAGAGAGAGAGAGAGAGAGAGAATGTTCAGTAAGCAATGTATAATGTATTTGACATGAACAGGAATTCTGACCTTCCATTTATCACTTAAGCCTTTAAACCAATCTTGGCTTTCTACATCTTCCATTGGTTCAATTATACCCTTCTTAATGGCCAAACTGAGCCAGGAGTCACCAACAGTAACAATATCAGCTGCCATAGAAGATCTAGGATCCAGACTGGTTTTACTAAAATCTTTATTTAGGTCGGAGAATATGTCCCCAAGACTTCCACGGAACTCTGAACGTAACTTCAATCTCCTTCCTTGTACTTGCATAAAATCCTATATTCACGAAAACGATGAGGAAACAATGCATAAAAAAGGGTTTTACTGAAGAAAGAAATAGAGGGATTTTAACCCAGAAATAATGAGTAGTCAATGAACTATGGGTTGTAGCCTTATCTGATTCCAAATGTGTCAGTCCTAATGTGTTGTTAAGGGACTCGTACATTGTTGTAGGTCTAACTACATTTCCTGCCATTGTAGTAGCGTAAGCCAATTGGGTAAGGTTGATCTGTGGGTTCTCAAAATTGGGTACAGAGGCCGAAGAAGATATGTCGGTGGAAAGAATTACAGAATATCAAGTAATAATGTCTTTAGAAAAGGTTCCTCCCAAGAGGACCAAATTCCCTATTTATAGGGAAGGCTGGCCATGCAGACATGCATGGCCTCTCGACATTCCAGAATATTCTAAGGAGACTATTAGTTACAACTGCAGATCCTATGCCTCCTCAGGTGAAGACACATGTCCAGAGGGGACCGGGTAGTAACCTATGTAGTTTTCCCCCTCCATGATTCCATCACGTCAATGTTTTGAAAGTGCAAGGCGCAAAAAAGGCACAATGGCTCAATTTGCGCCTGAGGCACACGCCTTTTTAAGCAAGGTGCAAAAATAAAAAATAAAAAATGCCAAAAAATTCAAAAAAATGCAAAAATCAAAAATTTATTAAACATAATATTAATAAAAATATAAACTATGATTTTAAAATAAATATTTTAAAAAACCTATTATCTAATATTAAAATACATAAATATAACATGTAAAGCATATTCAAATGAAAATTTAAAAATAAAATCAAATATGTAAAACATTTTCAAGCATATAAAACCCACAATATCTTATTTCTCAATTGCATTACTTCAAGTAGCTAATGTGATGTAAAACATATTACATTCCTGATTCTACAAGCCACCTTTGTACCACGCCCCTCGAGGCAAGCCCAAACAAGTCCACGTTAGGTCTACCAGCAGCTAGACACAAAAAAAAAGCAAAAAAGCATCAAAGTTTCAAAAGGCGCACGCCTGAGCTGAGGCACACCAGGCACACCAAGCGTGTGCCATTTGAAAGGGCTGCGCCTAGGACCTGGGCGAGGTGCCTACCCTAAAATGCGCCTTGTCTGTGTGCCTAGGCGTGCCTTTTAAATCACTGCATTACGTAGCATGATCTTAGCTTCTATGCCTTTCACGTGCAAAGTGCTATTTTGCCTAGGCATGAGTGTCGCAAGGCTAGATTTCAACAAACCCCTCTGCAGGATTCGCTGTTCCAGGAGTTCGACAAGTATTGTGAGTCCTAGAAGCTGAGTGCTCTGGAATCGTAATGCTCTAGTGCCATGCCATGGCAATATCTATTGTCTTACAGGTAGTTTGGAGATTAACAAATGTTATTGGAAAATCTGGGATCAGTATCAAATATTAACTTATTGCCTTGGGTTAAATGTTAACCTTATAGCAGTTAACTTCGAGAAATCCTACATTCATAAAGAATTCTTACTAGTGAAATATGCTTATCCATGTAAAGCTTTTCATATTTGTACATTTTCTCAAAATCTTCGCTCTGTTATAGAATGAAAATAAAATAACTTTCAACCCACAAAGTGGGCATTCTTTTTCTTAAAATAATAGAATACTGAAAATCCAAATGCAAATTGGACACCAGAAGGTTAGATGGTAGAAAACAAGAGAGGTTCATCATTGTAGAGGAGAAAAGTTCACCCTTCATCATGTTGGGACCAAGACTAAGAGCATGGGGCAAACTAATACCATAATCAAAAAAAAAAAAAAAAAAACTAGCAACAAATACACACGGTCTAGTGGCCATTGCATCTTCCGGTACATGCTGGATCTGAGACTTAAATCCCATAGTTTCAGCTTTACGAATAGTAAATCCACACAATTTCCACAAGATAGATGAATCACTTTCATAAGAACCTCACTGTTTTATAACTTGGAAATTCCATTGCAAGAATATGCAAATAAGGGGAAAGAGTTTACAAAAATTAAGAAGAGAAAGAAAGCGTGTCAAACAAAATGTGTACTGGACCTTAATCCAAGAAGGCGGTAATGAGCCACGGAGAGAAACAATTCTTAGAGGTACAGTCAAAGCGTATGTTTTAGACTTCCAGCTTTCTAGTGCAGCTTTCAACTCTTCATCTTCTACGGTTTCCAGAATATCAGATTTGCCTGTGTTTACTGTTTACCAAACAAGCCCGATCGGAAGATCAGAACTTTTTCAATAAATCCAGAGAGAGAGATTGCTATAACTGTTTGTCTTTCCCTCCTAAACCCAGAAATTAAAAATGGAAAATGGTTAGCGAACATAAAAGAAGGATGACAAGAAACAGAACCTGCATTCGGATCGACCGAGGGGTAACCTCCCCCATCTCTTTCTTCGATCCTCTGCTCCAGTATTTTCTGAGATATGGGAGTGGGAACGACGGGAACCGGGGCGGCGACGGCCGTGCAGGCCCGGGCAGCAAAGCCAATAAATAGTATGGCAGAGGCAGCGAGGTGAAACAATCCAGGATAAAGTTTTGTGGTTTCCTTGGATGACAGAGAAACCCCTGAAAAAGGTCCCTGCGACGACGGTGGCGTTAGGTTTCGGCCTCCGGAGAAGGCAAAAACCAGCGGATAGATTCTTAATTTCCTCCTATATAGGCTCAGAGTTGTCGAATTGTGGAGGAAAGGAGACTGAGGATTAGGATTTAGGAAATGGGAGAGTAAGAGTGGCTGAGACAGTGGGGCTAACGGCAGCAGTGCCATTGTTATTGCCCGAGAGCGAGAGGAAAGACAACGGGATATATTGTATATGTTTGATCGATGCTGCGAATAAAAACGGGCAGTGCCATGCCGCGGGTCGGGCTGGTCCGTGGGCCAAGCTTTGGGCCAGGTTGGAGAGGTGAAAGAACGAGCAAAAGTTGCAAGCGCGACAAGGGGCCGAAGGTAGATGGGGTTATCCCAGTTCAGTTTGCCGCTACGGGAAGGAAGAAGGGGACGAGGGAAGGGTAATATTGGGTTTTAAAAGAATTTTAAACTTCACGTGATATCGCATGTATATGGGTTTTGACAGAATATTAACGGATATTAATGGTAAGAGTAAAGTTAGTTAATTGTCAAAAATAGTAGGGGTAGCATCAATCAATTTTCAAACAATAAGGATACAGTTAGTCAATTAGCTAAATCATAAGGGTAGTAAGAAATTTACCCATAATTAAATAAATTAGTATAATAAAATTGAAAACAATTATTTATTTTATTAAAATATTATATACTATATTATTATATAATTATAATTTATATTATATATAAATATATAAAATATATAAATATTATATATATAATATAAATAATACATATGTGTCGGGTTGGGCCGGCACACGGGCCACAGGCGGCATGGCCCACATGGTCATGTCATATCGGCCCAGCCCACGGACCTAAAACCCCAAGCCCAGCACGACCCACATGATTGTGTTGGGCCTGGCACAGCTCGCATGCCATTGTGCCCGTAGCACGGCCTGATTTACACCTCTAGAAAATGGTGCTACTGATGTGTGGGTTGGAAGTACCACTTTTTTTAGAAAGTGGTGTCTTTTTTTTTTGTTTGGAAACGTTGCTGCCAGGTATGACGTTTCCTGGAGCAACAACGTTTTCTGTTTGGTACTAATGCTCTAGGAAACTTTTTCAGCATTGGTACCCATTATCCACTGCCACCTCATGTCCCTATTGGTAGCAATTAGTTGCAGCTCTAGGAAATGCCAAATTCGGTGTTGCTCCAAGCCACGCCTTCTTAATTTTCAATGCATGGCTTGGAGCACTGTTTTTTCTGATGTGGTGCTGATGTGTCGCCATTTTTCGGAGCGACGGCATCGATGCCAAATAGATGCATTTTCTACAATCACGGTCCCCTTTGTTTTCGCTTTCAATATTTTCCTTTTCCTTTTCTATTTTCCTACAAATTAAATGTTTGATTGCTGAGAAAAAAAGTTACAAAAACAAGAGAGAGAGAGAGAGAGAGAGAGTTATATGAGTTTCATATGAAAGAGGGAAAAACTTTTGCTATTTGCAAAAAATAGTCTAGGTTGTTTTAGAAGCCTACACTAAATGGCATCGATTAACTAAGGTGTCATGTGTAAAGGCTCCCAAAACAGCCTAGGCCTTTTTTCCAAACAGGCAAAGTGATAGGGGTGTTTACATTAAATGTCAAACTGACCAAACCGGCCCGACTCAACCCGAGTTGGTCGATTTTTCAAAACCATTGGTCGGTTTCAATTTGCATGAGAAAATAAACCAACAACTCGGTTTGGTACCAAATCGAACTGAACTGATTCTACATGTTTAAGTAATTATTAATTAGTCCCTACCATATATGTTAAATGTTGAATTATTTTATTTGTGCTTTGTTTGAACTTTGAAAAAAATGGTTATTTATGACAAAAACTGAAAACATAAAACCAATACAAATATAATACAATGGTATAATATTTAATTCAGTTTTGTATAAATTTAAATATATATTGACAAAAAAATCATTTTTGCATAAAAAAATTAATTGATTTAAATATATATTTTGATTTTGCATAAAAACTAAAAAGAAATAAACTTAAATATAAATAGATATTTTAGTTTAAAATATATATAAAAATCGATTAAACCAACCCAAACTGACCTTCATGTTTGTGTTGGTTTTGCTTCAAGGTCGATCGGTTTCGGTTTAGTCAATAAGTAAACCGACTAGGTTGGGTCGGTTGAAGAAAATGACTAAAACTGACCTAACCCAACCTATGAACACTTCTACAAAGTGATCTCATGGAAGAGGGGTCACTTTATCTAATCCACATACTTACAATGAATTTTGGGAATTCAGATTAGCTGAACGCAATGGCCGTTCAGCAAGCTGTGGAATCAATGATGAGGTTTCATGCCAATAATAAATTCATGGGCTCCATTGTAAAAGGTGTGGGCCCATGTATTTAAATACTGGCATGGAACCTTATCATTGGTTCCACAGCCTATTGAACAACCATCATGTTCAGCCAAACCTTGCTTGAATTTTGTGCCCAACAATTTATTAACAATTTTTAAATTAAAATTGTCTAACTTCTTCCTCCTTGCATACTAACTTTAGATATTATGTTTTATATGCTATTATGTGTTTATGTATTTACATATGTATGTAGATTTTCAACAAAGTTTTATGAGGGATTTTGATTTGTAAAATGTCTTATGGAAGTTGGAATCTGCTTGCATTTTCCCACTAGCAACTATTATGAATCTTCAAGTTAAAACATTAATAGCGATAATTTCAACCCTGGAATGTGAACAATGAAATATCTATAAAGTGATTTTATGTCTCCGATTAAACAAAAATAACATCCAAAATAGTTCCCTCTTGCTTCTAAGAGTTTCTCTCTTGTTTATGCAAGTATCTCTCTCACATCACAGTTTGTTCGTATCTTCTTTTTTTTCTATTGTTTTGGGGGTTTGCTAGGGATGTGCAAGGGAAAGATTGGATTATAGGTTTCTCATTATTGTTTAGGGAAGATAATGTTTTTATATGACTCTTTTCCAATACAAGCGGTGGAAGACCTTCCCATTATTTTTGTGTGGGCTTGTCACAAAGGATCAAAAGTTAATGGTTTGGCTTGGATATATTCTTCCTGGTTTTTCTAAGTCGTGCTAGTGTTTTATGGTATTCAATGAAGGAAACCATGGTTCTACTTCGACGATACTTCTTTACTTATGCAATTGTTGGCTTTGCCATTAAATTGGTAATCTAATCAGAAACAACCATGTTGAAGGTTATGTAACAAGTTTTCATGACATGGAACATTTATTCATTGCAAATGGAAAAGAGGTATGTGATCATGTCTTAAACACATTTAGGAAAAAGGAAGATGACTTTTTGATGAACATGTTTTATAGGTTCATGTTTTACTTATCTTCTTAAAACTTGGCTATGAGGCGTGTTTCATGGTGTTGTGCATCTATTTAATCCAAATGGGATATAGTGCATTGAACATATTTTCTTTGTACTTTGAAAAAAGGAGTCAACAATGTAGCAACTATTGCTTCCACTGATGTTGATGATAGTATTTCCAATGGTCGTCTGCCTGATTATAAGTTTTTTGGTGCCCTAGGTACCATTATGTCTTTTGAAGTTCAATTGCACCATGGGGTTACTATGACAAGTGAAAGAGGAGTGGATATTGTCATATTTCCTTCTCTAATGGTTTATTGATGGATGCATTTTCAGAAAAATGGGTTGATTCCATGGATCATGCGTTAAAGTTTCTATTCAAATCTACTTGTAATGTGTTGGATTGGTTTACTACTTTTTATGGAAATAATTTTATCACGTTTAGTTGATAGGAGGTCTTTCTTTGGCTTCCTCTATACCCCCCCCCATCATAATTGAATTGTGTTCTTAATACCATGGATTGGTTTTTCCTTGACATTATTTTCTACTCTTAAAATTTGCATAGACAAAGCTCTGGAGTTACATTCTTTGCTACAAGAGTTTTAGTTTCATAAGTTTATCTCTATTGGAGGATGTTGTTCCTTCGTGTTTGGTATTTACAAACTTTTGGCACCACTTGTAAAGGTAACGTGTTGCTCATTCCTTGTGCTCATTATTACTCCATTGTTCTTCAACAAGTTTGGTCCATTACTTAATGTTAGGTTTGTTTCTTAGGTCATGTTCATAACCAATTGTCATGTGTTGTTGTTTATTGTTTTGATTTTGTTTGTAATTTGAGCATTTTATCAATTTAATGTGCATTTTTAGGCTTCAAAAAAAAAAGAAAAAACATCTAGAAAGTGAACCCAATACAAGTTTGATGCTTTCGTTTTCATTTTGCAAACACCCAAGTGATCGGACAAGATTTTGATGTCATATCATTTTCATTAAATTGCTTGGTTTGAAGTGCTACCCCAGGTAGCCAAACATAGAGGAGGGCTGAATTGGGTTCTAAAAATTTCTTTCCCAACTAAAGCCTTTTCAAGCTAAGGAACTATGTAAAAATAATAGAAATTAACAAGTGAAGTGCTTGTGTGACAAAGATTAGTAGTGGGTATAATGAATACAAATAGATTTAAAAAACAATTGTATGTTGACCTTGTTTTGATGATAACAAATTCATTGAGAGTATTAAGGGTATGGTAAGATTATAACCAATATAACTCAACTTCTCTGAGCTATAATTGTACTAAGCAAACATGCTAATGAAAAAGAATTGGAAGCACTACTTGATTCAACTGTTTGATGTTCATTCCAACACCATTTCCAATCTTTTCAATGAGGATGCTTCAAGGAAATTCAAGCATGTAAAAAATACAAAAAAATTCAAATGCGTTGGATTTATTCAAGAGGATCTATATAACGACTCAACAATGAGGAAATCTACATTAAGCCATGGTTTAAGAGTCATATATCTAAGTTCTTGATGTAAGCAGTTTCTTAAGATGTACTTTTTTATGATACTCAACAAGATCTAACTCAATTTAATTAACCTTAGACACTAACGGATATAATAGGTTTGGTTCCTAAGCTTTCTTTGACCTAAACAAATATTAGAATCTTGAAAATCAATGTTGAAATCCAAAAGAAGAACCCCCAAACCCTTGGATAAATATTTCCAAGGTTTGTTGGGTTGAAGCATAAAATGTCATAGTTAATCGACTACGTATAACAACCAAGGCATAAAAATTCATACTGTATGATATAATTGACTACCCAAAAATGCATAATTGATTATTTATTACAGCCAAGGCATGAAAATACCTAGATCATATAGAGTAGTTAACAACTCAAAACTACATAATCAATTAATTCTAATGTGTTGAGTTAAAACATGCATCAATCAACTAAATAGGAGGATTCAATCGACCAAAGGAGAAAAAAAGATTTTTTCCTTCCGTCAACACAAATTTCGTGCTAAATTTGGAGCACAAAAAATTAATGCGGACAAATTTTTTTTTTTTGTGTAGAAACTTAAATGGGATACAAACTCTCTTTTTCTTTGAAGAATACCCTAGGAGGTCCCTTGTAATGATTCGACGAAGATCTTCTTGACTACAACAATTTAATAGAAGATTTATTGTTTGTAGTAATTTGATGGGAGCTTTCATTGAGTACAACAACTTAATGGACCAAATTCTTTGATTCGCGTGACACGGGACTGCAGTAGTTTTGAAGCTTCAACAATTGAGAAGCCGAATTTCTGGTTGGGGATTGCTGGCGGGAGGCGTAGGGAGAGAATGATTTCAATTGAAAATCTCTCAACATGGACGTGGCTAACAACATTTAATTTGAAACTTCAACAGTTAAGCATCGGCTCATGAGATAGACTTCTTCCAAATTCTTCTGTCTTCTCCCTTCTCTTTTTTTTTTTATCTTCTCTTTTTTGTAGACGAGCCTTCTTTTCAAGGGGTATGTTCTTCTCATCCCATCCCCCCTTTTATAATGAATTGGATTCATTTGAAGAGTCTACCTCCATTTCAATTTTGAAATTCATGTTCTAAAAGGGAATGATCTTTAATAGAGTTCTTGGCCAACCTTAATTTTCTCTTACCCAATCGTCAATTAGACATTATTGCATATTAATCTCCATTAAATGGGCCCCACTAGATCTCCCAACTATTAATGTGATCCTCTTTCACTCCAAATCAATTATTGGCAATCTATTAATGGGGGCATCTTACTAAGATCTAGTTGATGCCCATGAGTTAGGCCATAGGATCAATATTCATGATTCGGTGGAAGGCCCACATAAAAGGAAATACCTCAACCTGTTATCAATTAACCAACTGTCATTTCTTTTTTTATTTTGTCACTTAAAATCCTTTAATTTAATCCAAACTCACCACATTAGTTTGAAAATATTTTTGGTTGATTTGTCATTTTGTTATCACCTAAAGGTTAAGATTTGGAATGGTAATTGGGTGATTATGCACCACGTGTAGCCTCATCATATTTATGGTCAGCCATCTTACTTTTCTATAGATTTTCATTTAAGTTTGATTGTCGTTTAATTGGGATTCTCTTAATTATAATTTGTATTATTTTGGAAAATTTGCTGGTTTGAGATCTCCAATTATCAAATTGGTGATCTTTGTATAAATAAGGTTGATTAGAAGATGTTTGCCACTTGTCAAGAAATTAGGGCCCATATAAGGAAGGAAATCCATTAATTGAATTAAGCTAATCCTCCTTGGATAAGCCAATAAAATTTTCCTTTTAACCAAATTGTTAATGGTTATCAATCAATTGGGCCCCACTAAAATTGATTAGAGAAAATCTCTCTAGTTGACTTGAGATATGTTTAAAAAAATCTTTCTAATTGCCATTAATGATGGGCTTTGTCTCAAAATTCAAGCTTCTACGTGGAAGGTATTCATTGCTCTTATTCAAATTGACTTGTAGTGGGTACTATCCAACACACTCTTGGGTTTGAATTTAATGGTACCTCTCCACTCAATTCTTTTTGTGGGAATACATTAGGGGGCCATTTTATAATTCTACTTCACATTGGGTCCCATCCAAATCTTTTTTGGGCCCAAATTTTATTATTCAATTCTATTTCATATTGGGCCCAAAATTTACATATCAGCACCTTAATCTAGTAGATGACTATTTCGATGAAATTCGACAATTTGGAGGCTTAAACGGTTATTATTATCTTTAGAAAGCCTTCTACCTTATTAGAGATACTTTAAATCATTACTATATTTAGTAAAATATTTCCAACGGCTATAAAGCATCACTTGCTCTCCAAATCTCTATAGATAAAGGTATTTAGCTTGACTCAAAGCATTCAAGAAAAACTTGTATTATTATTGTACATAGTCTTTAATTGTTTTTTAGAGAACAAGTTAGTAAGAGTCCTTATTTTCTTTGAAGTGATTTATGAGCTTTAATAGTTTTAGATGTAAAAAAAAAATTGAGAAGCTCTAAAGTTTGTACAGTCTCACCCATCTATTGTGTGTTTCTTCATTGAATTGAGCATTTTGAGTGTATACTCTTACAACTAAGTAGTTTGACTTGTAAATTATTGTATTTGCTTAATGAGAGGCCTTGTATCCTGTTGTAATGTGGTATACTTGTAACATCTCTATGTGTAGGAGGTGTTCTAGGTTTAAACATTATTGAAAGTTTGATTAGGACTTAAAGGTTAATTGGGGTTTGATAGATATCTTAAATTTCTATTATGTTAGGTTTAGCATGCAATTGTGAAGTTCTATCAAGTTTTGGTAGCACTCAAAAATATATTTAAGGTTTTAAAAGTGTTGAAAAACCTATGGTTAGGAAGTTCAACTAGTTAGGTTAGTAAAAATCCTTAAAAAGTATCTAAGGTAGAGGATACAAGAAAGGGTTTTTAATGAACCTCTATAAAAATCTTGTGTGTTTACATTGTGCTTTTATCACTTTATCTTTTCTTTATTTTTAAGTTGTTGTAGTGCTATTACTATTTATTAATCCATCATCTAATTACTTAAACTTGAATATCTATTGATCTTGTATGTTATTACATTTTATTTTGTTTATCTTTATTTCAAATTGCAATATACAAATATCTTGGTGTGGTTACTTATCTACTAACCCTACTAACTGCATTAACATTTATATTCAATGGTTTGTATATTTTATTGCTTACTAACTTTTACTAACTACTAAATACTAACATTTAACTGTTTTTCTTTTACATTCTTATTAGCGAAGCGCCCCTGTGTTGCATGGGCAAATCAGAATATAAAAACACATTAAATAGACAATTTTATTCATCTAATGAGATTTAAAGTTAGCTACTTGGGTAAATGAAGCAAATTAATTAACTTAATTAATATGATAAATTAATTAACTTAATTGATTATATATAGTAAATTAATTACTCAAATTAAAAAAAATAATTGTATAATTATAAATAATAACTTTAAAATAATTAATAAAATATTAAAAATAAATTTATGCAAATTTGAGTAAATTAACATATGATATGCATTGAGACATTTCAATAAGTGTATATTGTTGGAAGGGGTTGGGGAGAGGAATGCGAAGGAGTAGTTGAATTATTGGAGAGAGAATGTTTTAAAATATCAATTTGTTTTTGTTCCATGGAATTTGATTAAGACATTAAAGAGATGTAGATGAAAAGGCCCCACTTGGCCCAAAAATTCTAGGCTTGGTCCTAAGTTTTGTGTTTAGACTTAGTTTGGACTTAGCACTACAATTTTTTGCCCGAGCTTTGCCCTAATACTTTATCCCAACCTAAGCTCACATTAGGCTTACAAATTTCCAAGTCAAGCTTGGGCCCAACCAACCTAAGCCCACATAACTCAAAATTCAAGGCTTGGGCCTAGGTTTTTTGTTCATAATTAGAAGACTTAATTAATTAATTTGATAAATTAAAAAAATATATTAAAACATTTGTTATCCTATAAAAAGTGTATGGAGATAGTAGTTGAAGATAAATGAAAATTTGAAAATAAAGATAAATGAAAAATTAAAAATAGTATTATAGTAGGAGTGAAGAGAGAGAGAGAGAGAGGGTTGTCAATGAGTCAGATGCAAGTAGAACTAAAACCAACCCGATAAAAATTATTAAGGACCCAAAACCAAATCGAACCTAATAGGGTTTATGGACCAAATCAGTTCATGATTGGTGGAACCAGCTTCAACCTGATGACAATCGAGACAATATATCAAGAACTGGAATTGAATTGACCTAACCGGCTTGGGTCCATTAAGTCCAACTCGACCCATTGACAACCCTAGAGAAAAAAGGGGTAATAAATGAAAAATAACTACAATTTTGTGGCTATATTGTAATTACATGTTGATGGTACTCTTATAATTATATGAAAATTTAATATCATATGCACAACTAAAAAATAGACAAATTGCTTTCAATGGCACTCTTGTAATTAATAAAAAAACTCATTACTATAAATAATGACATTCTTGTAATTAGTAGAAAATTCAATAAGACAAATAATAGCATTCTTGTAATTAGAAAATGTTCATGAACATCACACGAATCATTTGTGCCAAAATAGCAAAATATTTCACACAAGCCCATATAACATTCCTGTGCTAGGATTCCATTTCAAGCAAAGTGTGCACTCCATACATACCCATTTTGCTTTTAGTATATACATGATAATTGCTTACATTTATTGTTTTATTTATTATTCAACTACATTATTTAATTTTAATAGTAAAATTGTTCTTGAGATTCGGGTAGTAGTTTTTTTATTTTGCTTATCATTCAAACAACTTGAATCTCAAGTTTGCTTTCTAGTAGTTGGTTTTTCTCTCAACTACTATCCTGTAGTTGGTCCTTAATCTCCAGTTACAAAACTTGGCATATACATTTTATGCAACTGTCATTTATTTTTAGTTGTCTTTACATTTCTATAGGTATTTAAGTTTATTGTTTAATCTTTATGTTAATTAAAATTATTTATTTCATTATTCTTTAATCTACAGTTATATAAACTTATTTACTTTATTATTTTATTTACTTTCAACTGCTATTTAGGCTCAGTTTGGAATGAGTACAAATACAAATACATAGAGTGCAAAACCATGTATTTTGTATGTATTTGCATTGTATATATTTGTATTTGTATTATTTTCAAACTAAAAAGTTACTTGTGATTAATATTTATCTTTATTTAATTGCTAATACTTGCAACTATTGTAGTTATACGCTGTTCATTTGTTTTTATCTACAACTTATCATATAGTAGTTAGTTGATTCTATTGATTAGCCTTTTATACAACTGCTATTATTTGATTCAGCCTCTATTTTACTGCATTTTGTATTGAATTTTCACGAAGGTTTAAATTTAGATTTATAGATGGTTTTAAGCTTGAAACAGACCAAGTTTTTAAGCTATACCCAATTCATCTTCTATTGACTAAGGCCATAAGTCCAAACACTACAAAGAACCAAAAGTACATATAAGATTTATAAAGGTTCAACCAAACTAAACATACATCATCTCTCTAAGCATACTACCTAATAATTCCCATTAAATTAGTTGAACTCTTAGAATGCTAGTAAGACCTTTACAATAGTTGGACTTTATAGTTACCAACAAGACCTTTACAACACTTAGACTTCATAGGTGCTAATAAGACTCTTACAACATTTGAATTTCCAAGGTTCAACAAGACTTTTAATTCGATAAACTTACAAATGATATCCCATCCTCTACAATATTCAAACTTTGAACACTTCAACAACCATCGATTAGAAAACCACTAGGTGATCAATTACAATAAAATATACAATAAAAACATAATAATCAATGCCTCTCACTAGGTTAATATGTGATACAAAAAATTATTCGAATGTAATAATGGGTAATTAGTATGGACTAACGCATTTGAAGATATTGGTAATTCTTGAAGATGATTAATGAAGTACAAATTAGCCTTTTTCAAGTTTTTTTTTTCTCCAAGGATAAAATATTTTTCAATTCATAATCTCTTTAAGCAAAGTTGCATTCTTGCCAATGCTTTATTTTTACTTTTCACAATAAAGCTTAATTCACTTTCTTAAGATTTTCATATCAAATTCATGCATATATAGCATAAATCATGTTTAGAGAGCTTGTGATTGTTATAAATCCATTAGGAATGGACTAAACCATTATTATAAATGTTTAAAACTTGTTTCCAACATTGTTAGATGTTTACATGAAAAGAAAAACCCATTGATTTTTCAAATAGTAAAAAATTTTTTTTATACTTCATGAAGTAATTAACTAACATGAGTAGATAGTCAATTATTTGAACTCTGTTAAGGTAGGTAGTTTACTGTCAATTTCAAGTAGGTGACTAGTACATGTATGAGAGAATATTTATTCTCTAATAATTAACAAGTTATATTCTCGATTGATAAACATAATCAAATACCCTTACTCCATTAGTCAACTATTAAACAAAGTTATGTGATATCAGTCTTGACTATTACAACTAGTTGACTTAGTACCTTGTGGGCAATAAACTAGACCATATCTAACTTTAGGAACTTTATGATAAACTTAGTTAAAGTCTATGAAAGGCCTATGCATTTAACCATTAGCCTCTAAGGTTTTGGTTATACCAAAATAGGTCAAACCCATTGTTATGCATCTTACAAATAATTACATCAAGTCCCAGAGAAATAAAAAATGTTGTAAGAACGTGATGTCTTATTCTTTTTCTTTTCATGAGAACACTTTTCTTTCTTAATGAGTATTTGTTCTACCATTTGATATAAGTACTCATTTTAAATCATTAGTATTCTTCAAATGAGCTTATTATCATTTTAGTTTATCTAATGAAATCATTTGGTATAACTATACACTTGTGTTCAAATTGTTAGTATTGTCAATTGATTTGTTGCCATCAAAACACATAGGGTTAATATGAAGAAAATTTAATTTCGAATAAGCAAGAAATAGCCATACAATTTGAAACCACTCAAATTGTATATTTTTATTACAATTGAATCTTTCCATTTATTCTTTTATCATATTTTTATTCTTGTTTAAATAGTTTATACATGATTACTTGGTGACATTTTGAAGGGGTAAAATGATCTGTTGCATTTGTTTTATTTATGTTTGAAAAAAATATGTTCAAAAATAATCATTGGTTTAAGTATTGTTGCTAATTTTTGACACTTATTGTTATGAAAGTGAATTCAACAAAACTTTAATGTTTTCATTTTAGTCTTTTTTCTAATACTCAAGTGACCTAACAAGCTTTTGATGCCATGCTATTTCCATTGGATTACTGTGCTTGAAGAATATCTCATTTTAAACAAGCAAGATATAGCTTAAAACCGTATTCTTTCATTTTCTTTAACCCAGGATTTTTCTTCTTATCTACAAAAGTTTATATTTGATTACGTGGCAATGATCCATTTTAAAAGGGTAAGGTTATAACTCTCTTCTATTTATTTTATTTCTAATTTCAATGCATTTATTTGTTGGAAAAATGTTATGAAATATCACGGTTTAAGTACTATTAATGGTTTTTGGCAACTTATTGTTGTTGATTGGTATGAAAGCATTAATGACCTTAATGTTATTTATGTCTCTGTTGTTGTTCCATTAAAGTTAAGTAGTTGAATCAAATACGAATTGGTCATACCCTTTTATTACGAGTATTCCATATTTTGATTAAGGAAAAATCTATAATGCCAAAAAGACATGATATTGGGAGAATTTTAACCAATTACATACCCCCTTTAGTTTTGATAAAAACCCACCTCCCATAATCCATTCCATATTGCAGATACTATTTTAAATTTGGTCAAATAGTGCCCCACTAGCAATTGTTATACATCTTCAAATTAAAACATTAATAAAGATACTTATAATCTCACCGAAATGTGAACAATGGATCTTATAGCAAGTGAACTAACAATACCTTGACTCTTTCTTTTTAGCTTTTTGTCAACACCAAGTGACTTAACAAGTTTTTAATGCAATGTTGTTTCCGTTTGGGTGATTGGCTTGAAGAACATCACATTTCAAACAAACAAGATTTAGCCATACCATTTAAAATAACTCAAATCATATCTTTTCATTACAATTAGATCTTTCCATTTTCTTTTACCCTACATTTTTCTTCTTCTTATCTACAAGACTTTACCCCTTATTACTTGGAAATAATCCAATTTGAAAAGGTAAGATTTTATCTTTTTCTATTTGTTTGATTTCTCATTTTGATGCATTTTTCTATTGAAAAGTGTTTTAAAAAATCATTGATTAAGTAACGTTGTTGTTTGTTGGCAAACTTATGTTGTTAATTAGTAATGGGGCAACAATAGAGACCTCATCCAAATAACATTATACCATTAATGCCTTCATATGAGGCATTTGTTTGGGTTTAATGGATCAACAATTTACACACGTTTAAGTTCTTACATGGTGAAGAAGATAATAAATATGAATCCATACCTAGTTATCATATATACAACCCATTTTACACATGGTGTTGGTGTATGAATTAATGTTAATGTTCAATGATAGTTGAATGAATAAAGATGACCTTACTTAGTATTGCTCTAGATAATCAATTATGGTGATTCTTTTGATTCTTTGGATAAGAATGTCATTTGAGAGTGAGATTTCCATGCAAGGGTAATTAAATTGAGGTCAATGCAAGGGTAAAGGAGTAGGAGAAACTTTTTTGCATGCAAGATACTTAGGCTCCGTTTCGAAGGAGTACAAATGCAAATATGTAGAGTGCAAAACTATATATTTTATACTATTTTGTATGAATTTGTATTGTAAATATTTGTATTTATACTTCTTCCAAACTAAGCCTTAAGAGTAAAGGAGCATTTATCACTGATTTACCAAATCAACCACTTAATATTCCATTTAACTATCACTGAACATGAATTTGTAAAATGAGTTGAATCTTACCCCTTCAAAGTGGGTAATTACTAAGTAATCAAGCGTAAACTCTTGTAAATATAAAAAAGAAACAAAAATAAAGAATAAAACAATAATAATACTCTACATTAGGGGTGATCATTTCAACCCGGCCCACACAAGTCCGGCTTGGAAATTCTAGGCTTGGCCTAGGTTTTGTGTTTAGGCCCGGCTCAACCCGCATATATTTAAACTTATACATTTTATGTATAATGTATATATATGTATATATGTTATTTTACATTATATTATATATTATATATATAAATATTATAACATGACATGTATAATTTATATTATATGTAATATTTTATATTATATAATGTATAAAATAAATTTATATGAATGTTATATCATTAATTATATAGATATATAATATTTTACATATGAATGACATTAACTCGAAATCAGGCCCAGCTCGGCCCAGGCCCATATAAACTTGGACTAGAACTTATGTTTCAGGTTCAGAACCCTGGCCCGGGCTGAGCCCGAGCCTAAAGTATAGCCCTTATATAAGTGAAAAGCCCGGCCCGACCCTCATCACCCCTACTACATTATATAGGTGTAATTGTCGTAAGTTCGGGGTCATTCTCTGGTTAAAGAATGAAACTAGAGTCAAAATTTAACATTTTAATTATACGCACATTTTCTTGTCTTTTACGTTCTTTTACTTAACAAACTAAAACACACATATATATTATCTTTTTAATTCTTTGGATCAGAATATCTGATGGGCTGGGCGTATAGCGTGCATTATCCAGGTTGGTTCCATACATCCCCACAGCTCTGCTATTCGTACTCCCCGTAGTACGATACCAATCTAACAGTCCTAAGCTGCTACTTACACAAGGCGCTGACGGAGACTCTCGATCAGGGTCTGCGACAAAACACTCCTTCTCAATTCCTTCGTCCTTCCGGTTTCCTCTTCCCTTTTCCATCGGTTTGAGTCCAGGCGAAGGTCACCGGCTGCTGGGTCATCCACTGTCACTTACAATTTCTTGTTTCCTGCTAGTGTGAACGAACAAAACCCTAATAATCTGCAGCACTGGTTCAATTTTGTAAGATTGGCTTGAGGTCTGGCATCGCTTTCTAGATTTCTGTATTTCTAATTTTTGATTTTCTTTAATCTCATGTTTCTGTTACCGTTTGTTTGGTTTCTAGCTACTTCTTAATTTTTCTTGTTCTTCGTTGATATATTGGGTGCTTAACGTGGTTGCTCGCGATTTTTTCTTGATGATAGGCTCTGAATACTTGTATAAGAGGGAGGAGATTAGGGCTTGAAGTTTAGTAAACTGCGCTTGAACTTATGATGTGGATGTAATTTCGTAAATTTGTTTTTGTTTTACAGTAGATTAAGGGGATTTGGGTGTGTTATTGCTGGAAGTGAAGTAAGGATGTCTGAAGAAAGAAGAGTACACCCTGATTGCATAAATGCTTCCAATCCCTACCATGAATGCGTTGAGTATTGCTTCAGAAAAATAGCTGAAGCCAAGGAGTGGATCAAGAAAGAGGAATCAGGTTACTTTCTTTTTCTTCCCGTTACTGTTAGGAACTTGGGATTGTTTAAATTTCTTTTATTTTGTTATAACTTTGATCAAAGCTGATTTCTTTGTTGTTCCTTTGTAGAGAATTTCTTTTGGTTGCTTTCTTAGTAACTATGTTCTATAACAAGAAATATGGAACAAAGGGCAAAGAAATGAGAAGAGTTCTTGGAATTATGATAAACCTTATTGGGTTGCAAATTTATCTGTTTTGGTTAGAAATTATTTAATATATCTGTTTAGGAAGCCACCTTAAAAATGATGCAGCTTACTGCAATTTTAATTGTTTTTTTGGAAAAAGGTAATGTAATATTTATTGAATCAAAAGCAGCACATACAAGCTGAGATCAGTCCCAGAAAGGCAGAATGAATAACTCAGCAATTACATACTCCACCAAGAACTAGAATGAAAAGCAACTGACAAGTTACAATTTCTAAACTCCTTCTGACACCCAAGAGATTAACTTGCCCACAACTTTCTAGATTAAATCTTCTGGACTTAAGGCCTTATCATAGAAAAGCCTACTATTCCTCTCGGACCAGATGGACCATAAGACAACACTAAGAATAGTCTTCCATCCTTTTCTTGTTAAGCTCTTTGATGTTCCAGCAACACAAAAGCTCCTTTACCGATCTTGGAATAGTCCATCTTAAGTTTATGGAGCTGCAAAAGTGGTTCCACAGCTGAGAAGAGAACGGGCAGTGAATACACAGATGGTCAGTAGATTCAGAATTATTCCCACACAGACTGCACGAAAGGTACAAAAGCTGAATGCCCCCTCTCACAAGATTAGCTCTAGACAGACATTTATTTAGAACCATAGTCCATACCAGGAAGTTGGATTTAGATGGGCTAATAGGATTCCACACCTGAGAACAAGGGAAATCAGTGGCACCCATTCTACAAAGTTTGGAAGCCAAAGAATTGACAGAAAAAACACCATTTGGATTCCACTTCCAATACCACTTATCTTCTGAGTAGAAATCAACTTTTTGAGACTGAAGAATAGTCAACATGTTCACTATCTCTTTCAGCTCCCAGTCGAAAAGATTCCTTCTAAAAGTAAGGGACCAAATAATTGACTCTCTAGACAAGTTGCAACACTCAGCAACAAAAGCCTCTTGGTTAGATGCACATTGAAAAAGGAGAGGAAAAGATTCAGCAAGGGAACCATCCAAGCACCAAGGATCCTTCCAAAATTTGGTTCTACTACCATTGTCGACCTTAATTAAGATCCCATCAGCAAGAACGGAGAAGTTCTTCATTTTCCCTTTCCACAGAGAGTTTCCCCAACTAGGAGGAGGGTTCTTAGTTCTCCAGTTGCCCCACTCCACTCCATACTTACCAATAACGAGAGATCTCCACCAAGCATCATTTTCAACTGCAAATCTCCAGATCCACTTACAAAGGAGGGCAGAATTAAAGGTTTTTAATTTCCTTATGCCTAAACCACCTTAATCCTTGGGGAGACGGATTTGATCCCAACTAACAAGATGAATTTTTTTCTCCTCATCCCAACCCCTCCAGAGAAAATTTCTTTGAAGTTTTTCAAGCCTTCTTGCAACTTTGTTTGGGATAGGAAAAAGGGAGAGGAAACAGGTAGCTAAATTGGATAGTGTGCTTTAATCAAAGTTACCCTACCCCCAAAAGAAATATATTTTGCCTTTTAAGACGCCAATTTTCTCTCCATTCTTTCAATAACTGGGTCCCAAATTGAAGACAACCCACAACTTTCCCCTAGAGGAAGACCCAAATATTTAATTGGAAGGGACTCAATCTAACATGCCAAAATCTCCGCACAATCAACTAAGTCGGAAACCTGACCCACTGGAATGATTTGACTTTTGTTCCAATTGACTTTAAGACCAGAGACCACCTCAAACTAATATAAGATCCCAAGAATTAAGTCCACCCGAGAGGGAGGAGCATCCACAAAACATAGTGTATCATCTGCAAATTGGAGAATGTTAACCTTCTCCCCCTCCGGAGCAATTGCAAAACYTTCCCACTCACCAGAATCAACAACCTTTTTACAAAACAAAGTGAGGATCTCCATTACACATATAAAGAGTAATGGAGACARGGAATCACCCTATCTAAGACCCCTAGAACTATCAAAGAAGCCTGTAGATTGTCCATTAATCAAAGCAGAAAATTTTGGAGAGGTGATACATACTTCAATCCAGTTYCTCCATTTTTGCCCAAAATTCATCTGTTGCAACACAAGATCAACACATCGCCAATTRACATGATCATAGGCCTTTTCAATATCAAGTGCAAATCAACCCTGGGGAACCCTCKCTTTTTCTTGAATGAATCAGTTCATTAGCAATAAGAACTGAATCAAGCATCTGTCTACCTGGAACAAAGGCACTTTGATTGTTAGAGATAACACTACCTAAAGCCCCTTTCGTTCTCTCTGCAAGGACTTTGGCTAAGATTTTATAGAAGCTATGTAGAAGACTAATCGACCTGAAATCTTTTATGTTCACTGCACCTTCAATCTTTGGAATAAGGGTAATAAAAGTAGTGTTTAAACTCCTTTGCAATGAATCTCTCTCATAAAAGCCTTGAAAGACATTCAAAATATCTTGTTTCACAAAGTCCCAGCATTTAATGTAAAAAAGATTTGTAAGCCCATCTGGCCCCGGGGATTGTTGATCTGCCAACATCTTAATTGCTGCTTTTATTTCCTCCTTTGTGAAGGGTCTTTCAATGAAGGTGGACTGAACATCACTCATCTGTTTGAAGGGAAGGGACCTAGGAAATGGTCTGAAGATCCAAGATTCTTTATAAAGCTTTTTATAAAAACTGGTTGCCTCTGTCTTCATTTCTTCCTTAGACTCCCCCACCCTACCTTCCCCTTCAACCTAGTAATTACAGAAGTTTTGGCTCTTGCATTTGCCATTTTATGGAAGAAATGTGTGTTTCTGTTCCCCTCTTTTAGCCAAGCCACTTTAGCTCTTTGTCTTCATTTGATTTCATCAGTCACGACCAATTTATCATACTTCAACTTCGCCTGAGATCTTTTCAATTTGCACACCTCTGATAAAGGATTGAACTCTTCTGCTGGATCAATCTCCTTTGTGGTACTCAAAAGAGCTTTCTTTTCCGTTTCTAAATTATTGGTGAGAGTATTGTCTTTGTTGATCTTTTTTAAGCATATGGAGAGTAATTTAAGGAATTTAGTGGTTTATACTTGTTTCTTTTGAGAGGTGCAGTAGTAGTTTGTAGGGGGTTTGCTAGGGCAGCAAGGAAAAACTTTCCCCAACCCCCTGTGCTTGTGTGCATGGGGTATTATTAACTTTGTTTATTGTTTGCCCTAATGGTTTAAATGCCCAAGGTGCAAAAAAAAAAAAAAAGCACAAGAGCCTTAATGTGCTTGAGGTGCAAGGTGCTAGGTGAGGTGTATGCCTTTTTGAAGGAGGTGTATGCCTTTTTGAAGGAAGACAACATTTTCTTAACAATTATCAATATTTTAACATCCAAAATGAGAAAAAAGAGCATCATACAGTGATATAGAGTACAAACTACAAACTCCAAATGATTTACCTATAACTTACAAACTAACTATTATTAATTAACAGTTTTTCTTGTTTTATTGATTGGCAAGTACTAATTTACAGTTTTGCATTCATTACCAAGTAATTTCATGCAAAAATAGCAAAAAAAAAATAAAAAAAAACTAAGCAAGTCTGCAGGTGTTCTACCTGAATGTGAATCCACAAACAAACTCTGTAACTATCACAGCCCACAAGCTTAAGACTGAATAACAAATGATATAACCTGTAATTAGGTCTTTCTCAATTACCAGTCCACAAAATAGGGTGCTGATTTAGTGAAATTGCACTTACATGCATGTTGGTGTGAAAATTTTAATAAATTCTCATGCAACATAATTCACTCAAACAAGTGATTGAGTTTTTATTATTTTGGGTAAGGCCCATTCAGGGAATCATACGAATTGTTCCCCTTAATTACATCTCCACAAGAAAGTAGAGAACACCTTTTGATTCTGAATTGGAGATATGAACGCATAGAACAAAAGAAAAGAACAATAGGGTACTTAAAAAGAACTTTTTTTTTTTGATCAATGAAAAAAAAAAAAGAACTTTTCATTTGCTCTTCTTTTACATCAAGTGTACAAGAATGAGAGGAAAGAAAAAGAAAATACAATTGGGAAACTATACAACAATACATTTCTCTTTTCTTTTTAATACAAAGAAAATTTCCTTCTCACTCCTTTCTTTATAATAAGTTGTAGTCAATCAGATGAAATTGTGATTGTAGACAGCCTTAATCCTTGGAATTTTGCATACAAAAAGGGAATCGCTGTCAATCAAATTAAATATTTGATTGTAGACGATTTTCATCCCTCTGCTCTTCATTTTCATTTGAAGGGAACCATAATCAGCCTTTGAGATTTAGACTGTAGATGGTTTACTCCCTAACTTTGTCTTGAAAGAGGGACCATAATCAACCAAGTAGAGGCACCTAGTTGTAGATGGTTTATTTCCGTCTATTTCCTTTCTCAAAAGCGAAAATAAAAGAGAGAGGAAGAAGGATACATAGCAGAAGACATATATAGGAAGTATTCACATCGAGGACTTTCTTTTTTTTTCTACCTGTATTAGTGAGACTTTCCCTTCCCTGCCTTCCCTTGAGCACTTCTCTTTTCTTCTCTCCTTATCTTTGCTTTTCTTAAGAATCTCTTGTGAAAAATTTCTCCGAAGAATCTCTCTGCCTATCTGTGTGTGTGCTTCTAGATTCCCCTTAAGGAGCTTAAATGGGGAGTGGGGTAGTTATGTAACTACCCCCTCCTCGTAGGTGAAGGCATAGTTTTCAAGGCGCCCAGGCGAGACTAGGCGACTTGGGGGGGGGCGCCTAGGCGATGAATTTTTTCATGCTAAAAAATAGATCCTAGGGTAGTTCCCTAGGTACCATAACCATATTTCTTTAATAAATGTTCATGGTTTTCATAAGAAAAGTATAAATTTCATATTAAAGTATAGAAAATCAACATATTCATGAGAAGAAAAGGAAAATAAAATTAAAAAAATATAGGGGCTGAACCCTTATTTTTGTTATAGGAAAAGAAGAAAATAAAAAGTATTGATAGCATTTAGCAATGCTTATGTTGATTAAACCCTAATAAATAAGAAAATAATAAAAAGAAATTAGTAATGTAAACACACAAAATGATTATTTTAGTTTAATAATGTCTATTTTATAATTATAATCTCAAAAAAGTATGAATTAATATTTTATAGTAGGGAGTAGAAAATTGTTAGGTGATTGGGTGAGGCGAGCCTCAAAGGGTGTAGAGAACACTGCGGTGGTCCCCACTGTGTTCGTAGGACAGCATGTGTAGTTATTTGTTCCAGTTATAGTAGTGTCAGTTTGAGTCAGTTTGTTAATTCAGTTGTTATTTATTTCAGCTTTTATTTACTTTATTTATTATGTAAGTACTAAGGGCAGATGTGTCATTTCAATAAGAACCTGTCCCTCCTTTCAACCACTTGTGTTCTCCTGTTTCTCTTCTATTCTCTCTCCTTTTCTCTCTTTTTCTTCTGTTTTGTAAACCTAAAACCTATTAGGATTCAAGACTGATTACGGTCTTGATCTTCTACTAAGGGCGCCTTGTCGCCTAGGCACCCACCTAGGCATCGCCTTGACAACTATGGGTGAATGACACCTGTCCCTCCCACTTAAAGAGAGGGAACTCCCCACTTAAAGAGAGAGAACTCCCCATTTAAAGAGGGGGAACTCCCATACGGGATACTTTTTTATGGTTTTAATGATTTGTCTAGCAGATTAGCCAACCCACTTATTTGAGTTCTAATTTATTTAAATATTATTTGGATAAAAATATGCCTTCAACAGTGCCCCCTTGAGCACTGTGGGCCCAAAATCCTAGAATATAAGCATATAGGGCTCAAATAAGCAGTTAAAGTCAAAATTTATGAAAGTTCTATCGTTAGAAAAGAATTGAACCAAAATTGGAAGAGTCCTAGTATGATTAGGACTCTTGCAATATCTTTCATTAGACAAAATCTGATATAATCTAACTATTTGATTGATTTGACGAGGCTTTATAGTTACTCATCTTGTTAAATTGAGAAGTCCTAGTGCAACTAGGAATCTCGATTTTGTTATGCTTGATGTTATTAATTGTATGATTTGATTTGAGTATTTAAGGGCTAATCATAAATTTTCATAGTTGGAAGTCCTAGCTGAAGTAGGACTTTTTGATTTTATCAAAATATCTTTGATCCACCCTTAAATCTTGATCCCGAGTTGTTTTTGACCAAGATAATTATTTTGTAGGCTCATAAAATAAGAGTCCTAATTTAAGTAGGATTCGTGAAGGAGTCTTGGCTTTAGTAGGATTTTTTTTGAAAATAATCATGTAATTAATTTTTTTTGGAATAGAAGAGTCCTAATCTGAATAGGATTCTGAATAGGTCTCTCTTTTTTTTAGCATCCAAAGATGGATGTGATTTACTCCCTTTTTTTATTACTTTTTTATTTGATGAAATTTTAATTAAACATCAAGTGGGCTCCTAAGGGTATTGATGGCCAATTTGAACCGAAAATATTAGAAGGGGCAGAATTTGAAAGCTTATTAAAGTTTTGGGCTTATATATATATTTTTTAAAGAGGGTTTGAATTACATTTTCTTTTATTTAATTCCCTTTAGAAGTGATCCCAACCTCTTAATGTATTTTAGAGGGCTTGGGTTTAACTTTCTTTGCCTTTAACCCCCTTTAAGAAGTGGCCCCAGCCTCTTATGTATTTAAGAGGGCTTGGGTTTAACTTTCTTTGCATTTAACCCTCTTTAAGAAGTGGTCTCAGCCTCTTAATGTATTTAAGAGGGCTTGAGTTAATACTTTCTTTGCATTTAACCCCCTTTTAGAAGTGGTCCCAGCCTCTTAAATTATTTAAGGAGGCTTGGGCTTAATCTTGATGGACCTAAATGGGCTGCTGTATCATGAGTTGTTGTGAGGCCCACGTATGGCCTGCTGTGAAGCCATTAAATGGGCTAAATAAGGCTGTGCAGTTGGGCCCAACTAAAAACTATAAGTGGGCCATTTTAAATCTCCTCTTATTTTTTTTCTTATTGTTCTTTGTGGAGGCTCTTCGTTCCCGAAATTTAATGCGCGGAGAATTGGAGAGTGTAATTTGTATGGGCTTGACTGCCCCCTTTGCCTCCTTGACTACAGTTTGCCAATTTGTTTCATCCTCAGAAAAATCACTGAAGCACATCATACTTGGTTCTTGCATCGATTCATATAATGAAGGGTAGGACCCTCTTCCTCTAATAGAGAAACATTATTTGCAGTTGCAATAGTTTCTTTAGGAGGAGGGTGAGGAACTGAGATGGGAGAATCTGTTGCCATTGTCTGAGATGGTGAGAGGGTGAGAGGGTGAAGCAAAGAGAGGGTTGCTGAGAGGGTGAGGAACTGAGATGGGAGAATTTGTGGAGGTAGGCC
>NW_010729185.1:100116-154312 GCF_000365185.1 Nelumbo nucifera
CAAGGGGCAGAAAGGGATTCTTTGTTTTGGGCTAAGCTGTAACGTTAGTGTCTTTGTATCTTTGTATTTTCTTTTTTCATTTCTTGAAATTCTTTGTGACTCTTGGAAGATAAGTGTGTTTGTCTTCCACTTGTAAATTTTCTACTGATGAATTAATGAAAGTGTTATTGATAAAAAAAATAGTTTTTTTAGGAGGTTCTGCAATTTCAATTTCTCCCCTATTTATCATTGATTGGATGATGTCTTTGAGAATAAAACGATCTTTGATGCTATGGTTGACCATCCTATGATACCGACAATATTTTGGATCATTTGTCTTGTTCACCTCAGATGGTCTTTTTGGCTCTAGCAACTCAATTGCCTTTGTTGCTAAGAGATCTTCAAAAATTCCTTCCACATCCTCATTATCAAATGAGTATTTCTTTTCCCTTCTTTCTTGTAGAGTCATAGGCTTAGGGACATCCTTTCCTTTAGCCTTATCCTTCTTTTTAATATTAACAAAGGTGGTCATGGCCTCTCCTTTGCCTATAGGCTTTTTGCCATCATTTTTTCCTTTTGAAGGAGGATTGGGCTTGTGTGCCATAGTCTTTTGCTTGGCAATTTGTCTTTCCACATTGCTGGCTTTAGAAACCAATGCATCAAATGATTGAGGTTCTGCTGTGCCTACAAAGTTAGCAATCTCTGCTAAGGTTTCCTTTAACTGTTCAACACACTGAAGATTTATCTTTCTCCATCGTGGAATGAATTCATTTACACTTTCATTTGGCCTTTGTTTCGTTTCAGCCAAGTCTGTAATTGATAATTTCCTCTTAGAGCTTACAAACTGTGCTAAGAAAGCACGTTGCATATCATCCCATGTGATGATTGATCCTGGTGCTAATTGTGTGTACCAGGTAAAAACTACTCCTTTTAAAGATTGTACAAATTGCCTTGTTAATAAGGCATTGGACATTGCTGATTCACCACATGCAGAATAGAAATGGGCCAAATGTTCATGGAGAGATCCATTTATTCCATCAAACTTCTCAAAGTTGGGCTTTTGATATCTTGAAGGAAATGGGAGTGTATCATAATGGGCAGGATATGGTTTCCTGTAACCAAGGACAGGTGGTGTGAGAGATGCTTGGAATTCCTTTATTCCCTCTGCAATAAGTGTCTTTAGATCTATTTGAGGAGCAGGAGCAGAAGTTGATGCTTGTTGAGATGACTCTCTAGCAAATGTGCTTGCTTGAGCTGTCAACTAGGCAACCAAAGATGCAATTTCTGCATCATTTTCTGCCATCTTTCGTTGCATCTCTTGAATTTGCTCTTCTAAACTTGAAGTACCAGTCACCATGACTGTCATAGGAGATGGCTCTTGGTCTTCTCCTAAGGACATGGAAATTCTTTGCAATTGTGAAGTAACTTCATCCATAGATTCATCTTCTTGAATTGAAGATTTATGATCTTATTGGATTAGTTTAACTTTGGAAGTGACAGACTCACTAGTCAAACTTGAACTTGACGTGTCTTAAGAGCTTTGCAACAATCGAGCTCTTGCTCTAGAGATGGGGCCTTTATAGGGCTTAAGTTCTTCATTGAGCATAGTATATGCCCCCGGTGCAAAGTAAAAATTTGCTTGTTTAGCAAACATGTATCCAGTAATAAAAGCCCATTTTCTAGCTTCCATATCTGATTTTGCTTTCTTTGATCTTTCTGCAGCAAAATCAGCAAGGGAAATGGAAGTGCTACTTTGTAGCTTTTTAGCCTTTGGAGGCCTCTTGGATCTAGGATTACGAACATGAATTGGAGATTGTTTTGAAGATCCTTCAATTCTAGTTCAAGGCTTCTGATTACAAATAATTTTCTTCCCACAAGAGGAAGAACCTTTTCCACTTGAATTTCCAAGTTTAATTACTCGGGGATTCACTTATGTAGATGAAGGAACATCTATTGCCTTTTCTCCTATAGCCTCATTGAAGGTTTGAAGAGTAGATTTCTCTTTAGAAATAGTCACCATCATGACTGATGTTGTAGGAGGAGTCGAAAGATTCACTGGAATGGTTCCTATCATGATTTGAGTAGGGTAAATAACCTTAGCCCTTACTTTGGTGGACTTCTTTGGGGAAGTCACCATTGATTTTGTGATATTCAAGATTGATGAAGCAACATTTTTGGAGGAATTTGCCCTCGGTGGCTTGAAACCTTCTTTCCTGGCAGGGTGGAACATGGCTTGAACATGTAGACTTTTCATCACAGGAGAGGTCTTAGTGACCTTCCTTTTTTTCTCCTTCTTGATTTTTTTCTCCACCTTGGTGACAGAAGACATAGTAGCAGCAGCAAGAGGATTCACGTCCACAGTAAATGTTGCCTTGTAGGAAGGCTTCTTAGAGCCTCCTATCTTTTCCTTCTCCATAGCAGTCAGTTTGTGGTAGTAGACAACCACTTTAGGTGCCATGTCTGAGATATTTCTTCATGTAAGGAGATAATATTGATTTAAGATTTACACATTCCTTTTTTTTTATACTGTAAGTCAGAGATGAAAAGGAAAATGGGCCCCACCAGGCGTGCCAAAATTATGTTGGTGTGAAAATTTTAATAAATTCTCATGCAACATAATTCACTCAATCAAGTGATTGAGTTTTTATTATTTTGGGTAAGGCCCATTCAGGGAATCATACGGATTGTTCCCCTTAATTACATCTCCACAAGAAAGTAGAGAACACCTTTTGATTTTGACTTGGAGAAATGAACTCATAGAACAAAAGAAAAGAACAATATGGTACTTAAAAGAACTTTTCATTTGCTTTTCTTTTACATCAAGTGTACAAGAATGAGAAGAAAGAAAAAGAAAATACAATTGAGAAACTATACAACAATACATTTCTCTTTTCTTTTTAGTACAAAGAAAATTTCCTTCTCACTCCTTTCTTCATAATAAGTTATAGTCAATCAGATGAAATTGTGATTGTAGATAGCCTTAATCCTTGGAATTTTGCATACAAAAAGGGAATTGTAGTCAAATTAAGTATTTGATTGTAGACAATTTTCACCCCTCTGCTCTTCATTTTCATTTGAAGGGAATTGTAATCAGCCTTTGAGATTTAGACTGTAGATGGTTTACTCCCTAACTTTGTCTTGAAAGAGGGACCATAATCAACCAAGTAGAGGCACCTAGTTATAGATGGTTTATTTCCGTCTATTTCCTTTCTCAAAAGTGAAAATCAAAGTGAGAGGAAGAAGGATACATAGCAGAAGACATATATAGGAAGTATTCACAGAGAGGACCTTTTTTTTTTTTTTCTAACTGTATTAGTGAGACTTTCCCTTCCCTGCCTTCCCTTGAGCACTTCTCTTTTCTTCTCTCCTTTGCTTTTCTTAAGAATCTCTTGTGAAAATTTTCTCCGAAGAGTCTCTTTGCCTGTCTGTGTGTGTGCTTCTAGCTTCCCCTTAAGGAGCTTAAATAGGGAGTGGGGTAGTTATGTAACTACCTCCTCCTCCTAGGTGAAGGACACCTGTCCCTCCCACTTAAAGAGAGGGAACTCCCCACTTAAAGAGAGAGAACACCCATACGGGATACTTTTTTATAGTTTTAATGATTCGGCTAGCAGACTAGCCAACCCACTTATTTGAGTTCTAACTTATTTAAATATTATTTGGATAAAAAAATGCCTTCAACAATCCAAAAGAACAATAAAAGATAGATAAACAATGTGGTGTGGATCCCCTGTTTTGGTGTCAAAATCAGAGGGGAGAGAAGAAGATGTTGTACATACCTTGCCTTTGGATTGAATCACTTCAACCAGTTCTCATTGATAGAGTCTCTTCTTCATATTCAAGCTTAGCTTGGATTGCTTCACTACTCTGAGTCTGTTGGTTGGCTTGGAGCTTCAAATTACTTTTACTAGACCAATTTTATAAAAAGACATGAAAAAAAAATAAAGCTAACAAATTTTACTGCATTGTAAATATTGTATGCAAACGTTAAGAAATTACATAAGATGCAACATTATTAAAGCACTTGCCTTGGTTTCCTGGTGCCTGCCTAGTTGTTGAGGTGAGTGCCTTTTAAATTTTCTTGTGCCTTGCCTCTGTGACTGCCTTTTAAATCACTGGTTTGGCCAATTGCAAAATGTATTTGATACCAGATAAACAGGAAGATCTCTCAGACTTGGTAAAAAAGACCTAGAAAATTGTAGAGTGGGCCTAGTTGTGCATTACTTCCAACTCAAACCTCTCTCTTGGTGGTTTGCCTTTATGAATATATTGTAATAGCAGAATAATCTAGTTTGCTGTTTTCTAATTATTGGGAGTTGAGATATAAAAGGGGCCAAAGGTTGGAGGATCGGGTTGCTTTTTCTAAATTGGGCACTTGTGAATAATTCCCAGGTCTAATACTTAATTGCAGTGTGGAAGGAACTTAAAGAGATTTAATGAACTCTTGTTTGGATAGTATGTGCTTGTACAATCCATTCCTGACTGATTAGCTATTGCATTTTCATTGCCAACTACTTATACAATATTGTATGTTTCCACCATTTTGTAAAATTAAAAATATTATTTAATGTTTATAAAATTAATCGAATTTTACCTTATCTGTGATTGTTTTAGATACTTTGAAATTTCATTTCCTCTACTTACTAGATGGGTTATTAAATACCTTTTAAATGGATTTGATGCCTACACTTTTACAAAAGAAGGATGATCATTTAATTGCTTTTAAAAGCGGATGCAGATCTAATAAATGCAAAATAGTTATGGAGATCTAATGAAGAATTTAAATTTCACTTGGTGAAATGGGGTCAAATTTGTAAACCATTGAGGAAAGGAGGCCTAGGTATAAGAAGGTTAAGATTGATGAAGAACCTCTGAGTTTGTGGAGGCAGCTTACTTTGAGCAAATATGGTACTACAGGTCGTGGTTGGGAGCCAGGTGATGTCTCCCAAAATTATAGAAACGAGTTGCTTTTGTCTCTTAGGAAATCTCTAAAGGAATTAAATACAGAATTGATCAAGGGAATAGAGTCAAATTTTGGCAGGATCATTGGTGCGATGACAATCCTTTAAGGGTTCCTATTGTAATGTTTGTGCCTTGAATTCTTTATTGCGGCTCACTTCATGACATGCTCCAAATTAAGTTAAGAAAAACCCAAAGGAAAATTTTCACAGTGGTTTGTGGTGAAAGCGTAGGACTTGGGCCGCATCCGATGCATATTCAGCTTATGGATCCGCCTTGAATACAAAGAGTTATGTATTTTGGGGGTTTTCTCTTGTATGTATCTTTTGGCTTGAGAGAGAAATCAAGAGGTTTTGAGTGCTTCGGGGTTTAGGGTTTCTTTGAGAGAGGTTGTGCACAAATCTATAATCCCCATTAAAAAAATACCATACTTTACCTTTAAAAAAAACAGATGTAAATCAGTCCTCTTAAAAACAGATGTAAACTTGGAAAAAATTAGAGAGAAAAGAGGAAGAAAAGAAGAGAACAGCAGTACAAGAGAAAGAAGATGGAGAAAAGAGGAGGAAGAAGAAGAAGAGTTCGAATGTCTCTTCCCTCCCTTCTCTAATCCTTTTACTAAACTTCAGTCTTAACATAATTACAAGTATACCCTTAAGTGGGCGGCCAGCTAGGCAGTAACATAAAGAGAACTAGAAAAAAAAGAAATAACAGGCCCATTAAGATAGGCCTATTAGCAACAAATAAATAAAAACAAATTACAAGAATAGATACTAGGGCCCATTCGGCCCAGTCTCTTTTCACCATGTAATGAATTTTTATTTCACTATCACCAGAAGTTTAAAGAATCTTTACATTGAATAAGTAGATATGAGGTTTCTTGAGTGGCATTTGTCAAGCATTTTGTGTTTTTAATTCCAATTGATTTAACCTGTTAACTGTGTTAAGATGAAAGGGCCTACCTAGTCAAATATTTTCCTCATACTTCAGTCCAAGTCGTCATGCATTTAATGCTTCATCACTGCACCATGTCATTTCAGAAGTGAGACAAGCTATTGGTGGCGGGGATGCTGGTGGTCCATCACATTCAGATGCCCCTGATAAGGATCAAGATCCTCATGGAAAAATACCTAACCTTGAAGAACATGCTGATGAGGATAGTGATCATTCTGTAGAGGATAACATGGAACCAGACTTCACAAAACTCACAGGGAGGCAGAAAAAGTTGTTCGAGTTAAGACTTAAGATGGTAAGCCTTCTTCCACGTTGAAGTGGTAGTATTCTCAGCCAAGACATTTAATTTGCAAATATGAAGGTGATTCAATGCTGTCCATTTTATTCTATTTTTCATTATGGTACCCTTGCAGAATGAAGCGAGAAAAGCTAACCAAACTGCTATGGTTGCGGAGAAGAAAAGAATGGAAACTCCAGAGGAGTCAAGGGGTATTTCTAAACAAAAATGGCTTGAAGAGAGGAAGAAGAAAATTGGTAAGCTACTTGATGCAAATGGTTTGGATATGACAAAGGCATATATGCTTGATACAGAAGAGATGGCAGAGGCAAAATACAAAAAATGGGAAAAAGATCCTGCTCCATTTGGTTGGGATGGTAAGCTTAGGTCTCCAGTGACTTTGTTTCCTAGTTAGTTACATTCTGTTTTATTTTTTTCCTCCATGTATTTTTCTTTTGTTTTTTTTTTTCGATTGGAAACGATAACTTTCAATTGAAATTAGAATGTTACAATTGCTGAAAAACAAATCACATAGCAGCCCAAAAGAGCTCCCTCTATTTGTCTCTTGTTTAGCTAGGTTGTCAGCCATCCCATTGGCTGATCTTCTAATCCATTTGAGACTTGTCACAATCTTTCTTGAAAGACAAAATATGTCCCTCACAACCTGCCCGTGGTTCTATACCCCCAAATTCCTTGTTTGCATCCACCCTATCACTATCTTGGAGTTGCTTTCCACTTCTAAATTCTGGACACCCAACTGTTTAGCCAATCTTAAGCCTTGAAGGAGGGCCAAAACTTCCTCTAAGTGAGTCTCACTCCTAATGGACCAGAAAAGAGAGTCAGTACAGTTTGTTCCCCATCTCCAAAAACTCCTTCAATACCAGAAGGTCCTGGGCTGCCAGTCGAGCTTCCATCAAAGTTAAGTTTTAATCTTTGAGATCCTGAAGGGAACCGAAACTCCTGAGTTACAGCCTTGATAGTGATGTATTTGCCACTGGAATCCATCCCCTGATTATTTTCTGCACTGAAAACTCCTTAGACAATTCACTTGTTTTAACAAAATTTGCTTCTTTGAAGGTGATGATTTCTATTAATTCCTCCTTGATATTATGGACAGTTTTTCCTCCATGTAAATTCATAATTTTCTATACATAGTTTAGACTTATTTGAGCATAATCCTACTTTTGTTTTGTCAATTTATTACATCTATGAAGCATTGCCCTTTTAAACCAAACTGATCATTTGCAGACTCTAACTTGCATTTTCATGCTTTTCATCCTGATACTTTACCATTGGTGGAGAACTACATTGGAAAAATTGACTTAATGCTTATATTAATGAATGTTTTTCCTTTTGAAAAAAATAAGAAGTGAGAAATTTTCCGTGGTGAGTGTGACTCATAAAATAGATGCTAAAAGGATGGAATATACAAACCTCTTTGGTTATGTTGAATTAAGGAAATAGAACTGTTAGAAAGTGGTTAACCAGCAATATGAGAGTTGAGGTAAAATGGGTTAGTAGGTCTGCTAATTCTTTGGCTGATGCTCTAGCCAAAAAGGGGGTTTCTAGGGAAGATCTTTTTTGTGCTTCTATGTAAGTTGTTATTAATTCGGAAATCTGTACTTAAATAGCCCGGAGAGGTTGCAACTCGTACCTTTCCATGAGGACTTTGTACTATTTTTATTGCTGATTTATAAAATCATTTCAATTATCAAAAAAAAAACAAAAAAAAAAGAAATAGAACTGTTAGAAAATTTGGCTTAATTGGATAGATAAAGATGATCATTTGTTCAGGTTGGCTGAATTGGAGAAAGTAGAGTTAAAGAGAAAACTGTCTACTATTATTCATAGAGAAGAAATGTGTTGGGGACAAAAGATCATAGCTCTATGGTTGAAGACTGTCAGCCTTACTTCTGCATATTTTAGATGCTTGTATCTTACATAATAATTGATTAATTGTTTCGAATGGATACTTTTCCTCTTACTACAATTGTGTGCCTGTAAATGGGGAATTTGATATTTAAGTCAACTCATGGTATCTTTCTGGACAGTTTTCAATCAGAAAACTCTGTATAATGCTTACAAAAAGCGGACAAAGAACATAGAGTGTGATATTGAAGAATATAATAGAATGAAAGAAGCTGATCCAGAGTTCTACCGTGATGCTTCCAGCCTTCAATATGGAAAGGTGATGTCTTCAAAGAAACTCTATTATGCTAATCTTAGAATAGAATCACTGGTTGTCCATTCTCATCTTTTCTCCCTTCTGCAGACACCAAAGACCTCAGAGGAGAAGATTGACAAGATGGTGAAGGAGCTCCAGGACAAGGAGGAGAAGCGAAAGGCATTTAGTAGGAGACGCAGGTTCCATGAAGAGAAGGATATTGACTCCATCAATGATCGGAATGAACATTTCAACAAGAAGATCGAAAGAGCCTTTGGAAAATATACACTGGAGATTAAGAACAACCTTGAGCGGGGAACTGCCTTGCCCGACTAAGGTACAATGCATGAATTGGCTGCATTAATCTATTGCGCTTGTAAAGATAATCTGCACAATTGTCAATTAAATTGTCTTCCCTATCTTGCTTTCTCTCCCTGGCTTTCTTTGTAGGTGTCATTTTTTTATTAGTAACTGGTCAAGAAATTTATTCTAAAGTACAGAAGAAATTTAATGGACAACAAAATTGAAGGGAAAAACACCAAGCCCTTTTCCAAATCAAAGGCTGAGGGAGACTTGAGCAAGATATCAGGCACCATTGGATCTTGTAGGATTGACAATGGCACCATGAGGAGAGTAATTGTAGTAAACTCATTCTCCCATGGTTAAAGGATGCTCGACTTGTAGGAGTGTAAACTTTGTTTATTGTTCTTTCTTCTGCTTCAATTTAATTTTAGAGCTAACAATTGAAAAGAAAAGAAAACTCAATTTTGAGTTTTGGAATGTTGACTCAAGCCACCTTGAGAAAGGTTTTTGCTTACTGATCTCCCCTTATTTGAACCCCTTGTTGTCAGTTATAGGCAACCTTTAACTGTGGGGATGAGCATTGTGATCTGTAGAGTTAGAGAGTAGTACTTGTTGTATCCTTGAGCTTGAGGCTAGAGGAATTTGTAATTGTGGTTGGCCAAAAGAATGTGCAATGCTATGTGACAATGACTGCTATGTAATGGGGCAAGTAGATCATCCCGGGGCCTTAGGAACTTAGGTGTAATTACCTTGGAGCTATGGTATCTGGTATGTCTCTAGGCTGACTCATATGGTTATATGAATCTTCTGGTGCAGGATTTTGTTTGTAGCTATCTTTAATGATATTTGGCTTAGGTAAGGGGCTGTTCTTGTGAAGTTTAAGAGATGAACATATTACCTACTTGTAATCTGTGCCTACAATTTACTTCAATATAAATCATTACTTTACCTTCTCTCTCTCTCTCTCAAAAAAAAAAAAAAATATTACCTACTGTTATTCGGGTGCTTAAGCAGCAAACCTGGGAGAAAGATGCTCAATAAAGTTTCAAAGTCTTCAGACAAAGAAATGCTGATTTTGAAAATTGAAGTTTTATTTGCCTTTTTTCTTGCATCCTTGGAGGAAAAAACATGGATTTGAAGATATAATGGGGCCAATTCTAAATATTAATTTGAAAGATCAATTCCATATCTAATTATCTAAATTCTATCAGACTTTTGGGTGGTGCATTGGGGGAGGTAAACCAGATAAGCCTTTTTACCATGCAGTAGAAACTAGAAAACAAATTAAATCTCTGGCAGAAGGGGAAAAACTTAACACAGTAGAGAAGGCAAATAAGGAACATGATTCTCGCAGCTCTCTCCTCTTTTCTCTACCAAGCCAACTTCTAAAAAACAAAATAAAGATAAGGGTAAAATATTTAAACTACCGCTGGGTTTTGCAAAATTGATGAACTTATTGATTGCAAAATGACTTGAAAGTACCCCCGAGTTTTTTGACAATAGGACATCGCTGTTAGGTATGGACGAAAAGATTGAAATGTCTATTTTATTCTTCTTTTTTCTTCAAATTTTCAAAATGGTATTTGTAACCTACGGCCAGAAAAACAAACATGAATGGACTTCTTGGCTGCATTTCCTTGTAATTCACAAGGACTTTCTTCTGCTGCTACTATTATACCTACACTGAATGTAGGATGTAGGTTGCATTTAATGAGAAGTGGCGCAAAGGTGCCTTTTAGACTAACAGGTAAGTGCATTTTATTCGTTGTATGGAAATGTTCTTTTCTTTTCCAAAGAAGATAAGTAGTTTCCCATATGTTTGATTAATCCTTCTTGCATATTTCTTGTCGGCCTTTAAGATTCCGGTTAGGGTGGCTAGCAGGTTGGAAAAACTAATGATAGACTTCCTCTAGGAGCCGATGGAGGAGAAGAAGGGCCATAGGTAGGGGTGATCATTTCAACCTGGCCCGGCCCGAAAATTCTGGGCTTGGGCCTGGGTTTTGTGTTCAGGCCTGGGCTGGGCCTGGGCCCACATCAGGCCAGCAAATTTTAGGGCCGGGCTTAATACTTTAAGCCCAGCCCGGGCCTGACCCACATATATTTAAACTTACACATTTTGTGTATAATGTATACATGTTATTTTACATTATGTTATATATTTTATATATAAATATTATAACATGACATGCATAATTTTTATTATATGTAATATTTTACATTATATAATATACAAAATAAAAGTTTATATGCATGTTATGTCATTTAATATAAAATGTAATATTATAGATATGTAATGTTTTATATATGAAAGACATTGGCCCAGAATCAGGCCTGACCTGGCTCGGGCCCGTGTAGACCTGGGCTAGGGCTTATGTTTCAGGCTTGGAACCCTTGGCTGGGCCGGGCCCGGGCTCGGGCCTAAGCTATAACCCTTATCATAAGTGCAAAGACCGGCCTGGCCCATGATCACCCCTAGCCATAGGGTTAGGTGGGAGGTGGTGTGTAGGAGCAAGAAGGAGGGAGGTCTGGGTATTGGGAACATAAGGAATAGCCGAATAGGAACTTGGCACTACTAGGGAAATTGCTATGATAAACTTTGGGTTAAGATAGTGGGTAGTATTCATTGGGTTGTGGACAATGGATGGGACTCTGGGATTTTGGCAAGGACTACAAGAGCGTCTCCCTAGAAAGCTATTCAAGCTATTTTTCCCTTGTTCTCTCCCTGGATTAGGTATGGCTTGCACTTAGGCAACCTCATTAAATTTTGCAAATATGTTTGGGTTGGGGGTTCCTCTTTAAAAGACCAATTTTCGACTCTTTTTGCTATCTCTACCCTTAAAAATGAACTGGTATCCTCCTTCCTTGTACCTTCTAACTCAACTTTTGGGTTTGGTTGGAACTTGGGTTTGAGAAGAGTCATCAGGGACACAAAGTTAGGCTGTACTTCAATCTTATTATTCATCCTTGAAGGGGTCTTCCTAGAGCCAACAAAGGCAGACAGTAGAATTTGGACACTCACTCCCTTGGGTTCCTTCACCTGTGCCTTATTCTTTAAAGCCCTAATACAACCTTCGTTTGTTGGACTGTCCTTCCTTGTTAAAGAGGTGTGGTGTCAACCTATACCTCCGAAGGTTGGGAGTTTCTGTTGGGAAGCCTTTCTGGAAAAAAGTAAATACATGTGATTTACTTTAAAGAAAAAGACCCAATAGCTGTTTGTCTCCTCACTGGTGTGTCATTTGTAAAACTGATGGTGAGTTTGGATTCCATTTACTAATTTCTTGTCAGTTTGCTAAAGTCATTTGGGAATGAGTTACTTCTCTGTTTGGGTGCAGGTGAACTCTCCCATTGAATGTGCAAAGCTTATTTACTTCCATGCCTAACTGGCCAACAAAAAGGGCTAAGATTATGTGGAGATGTGCTAGGGCTGCAATTTGTTTGACTGTTTGGGAAGAGAGAAATTCACGGATTTTTTTAGATAAGGAGAGAAGCTTGGAAGTAACATTGGAGATCATTTATATTAGGGTAAATGGGTGATACATTGGTTGAAAACTTTGGACATGTTTGCGGATTTCTCAATTGATGAGTTGCTAAGAAATTGAAAGGAGATTGCATAATCAGCTCCAACTAGAAGGTTTCAAGTTCTTGTTGGACCCCTCCACCTCACCTTTTTTTTGATCAATAACACAATTCATTAAGTATCACAATAATTACAGGGAGGAAGACAAAACTTTCTTATCTTCCAATTACAACATAAGCACCAAGAGAAGAAACAAGAGAGCAGGAGAAAAATAAATTAAATTACATCTGTGCCCAAAACATGACATCCTTGTCCACCCCTTGTTTAGCTAACCCATCAGCAAAAGAATTAGCTGATTTTTTCACCCAAACAATTTTAACTTCCATTTCTTGAACCAGCCATCTGAATTTCCCCTTCAAATTACTATAACTCCATAAACCACTCTCTTCTTTGTTCAACCACCCAACCACCACCTCCGAGTCCCCTTCAATTATGAGTTTTTTGATATTCATCTCTCTAGCTTTCTGGACACCTTCTATAACTACATGGATCTCGACTCTGAGAGAATCACCTACCCCAATTGGGCCTAAGAACAAGGTAGAAACAACCCCATTCTCATCCCTGAAGACACCCCCAATCCTTGATTGTCCGGGGTTCCCTATGCTACTTCCATAAAAGTCTAGTTTTATGGAGCCCGCAAGTGGGGGCGTCCAAAACACACCCCAGCTTTAGTCTAGGTATAGCTAGCAATCTCACCCCACTTCCTCAACATATCATCCACTATATATTCTGTGAAAAGCTCTAGGGACTTCAACCATTGAATGACCCTTATGTGTATCAAGGCCCTCAACTCTTCAGCACCTCTCTCTACATCAGAGAAGATTCTAGAATTTCTTTCTTCTCACAAAGACCAGCATACTGCTGCCCTCAGCCCTCTCCACATAGTCCTTCCCCTCTTCGTACGCCACTTGATAAGAGGGGAGAAAACTGGCAATAAGTCATGAATGGCTTTCCAAGGCGATGCACTAGTGGTCCTTGCCAGAATTCTAGCATCCCATCCGTTCAACTCTAGCCCATGTATGCTTACCACTATTTTGGCCCATAGTTTATCCTTCAATAGTGGGAATCTCCACAACCCTTTCTCCAAGAGTGCTAGATTTCTTTCTCTAATATTCCCAAGCTCTAGCCCACCATTGCTTTTACTTCCAGTCACCACCTTCTAGCTTACCCTATGGTCCCTCTTCTCCGCTCACGGCTCCCAAAGGAAAATCTCTTATCATTTTTTCCAGTCTATTAGCAACCTTTACTGGGATTTTGAACAATGACAGGAAATAGATGGGGAGATTTGCTAGAGTAGCCTTAATCAATGTTGTCCTACCTCTAAGAGAAAGATAATTCTTTTTCCAAGCTGCAAGTCTCTTCTCAAATCTTTCCACCACCGGATTCCAGAAACTCTCTCTCTTTGGGTTGTCCCCCAAAGGCAATCCCAAGTAGTTCAATGGTCATTCTGAGACCATACACCTTAGCACTTCTGCACTCTCTCTAGTTTCTTGCTCCTCCAAATTCACACCCACTACACAACTTTTCTCAAAGTTCACCTTCAAATTTGACATCTGTTCAAAAAGAAGTACCACCAATTTCATATTCCTAATATAGTCTAAGTTTCCTCCTTCACAAAACAAAATCGTGTCATCTGCAAACTGTAGGTGGGTGAGGGGGGTTTCCTCCCTTCCAACTCTCCAACCTCTAGAATCGGCCCTGTGAATCAATCTCCTCAATACATCAGTAATCAATGTGAACAAGAAGGGAGAGAGGGGGTTCCCTTGTCTTATACCCCTTATGATTAGAAAGAAATCAACCACAGTCCCATTCACTAATACAGAATAATGACAGTTCCGAACACACCCCATAATCCATTTGCTCTATCCCCAAATCCAAATTTGGACATCACTCCCCCCAAAAAGTCCCAATCTACCAGATCATAAGCCTTTTCCAGATCCAGCTTACATACCACTCCCTTCTTCCCACCCTTTCTGAAATTCTCAACACTCTCATTAGCAATTAGGATTTGGTCGGTAATTTGTCTTCCGCTCACAAAGGCTCCTTGATTTGGTGTAATGATATCTGACAATACTTCCTTCAATCTCAGGGACAGCACCTTGGCCAGGATCTTATACAAACTATTTACCAAGCTGATAGGCCTAAAGTTCTTTGGGTGGGACGCATCTTTCTTTTTCGGAACCACGGCTAAAAAGGTGGAATTCACACCCGGGTTAACCACTCCTCTCCTATGAAATTCCTCAAACACCAATAACATATCATCTTTCAAAATATCCCAACAATCTTGGTAAAAAGCCATTGTGAAACCATCTGAACCTAGAGCTTTTGCTCTATCCATTGAGAAGACAGTCTCCTTATTTTCTTCCAATTCGAACCTTCTTTCCAATCTTCTCTTATTATCAAACCCCACATCTGGCCAGTCCAAGCCTTCCAACCACACCCTCATACTCACAAGCCTCCTTAAGATAGATTTAAAATGTCCTACAAAGGCCCCTGCAATCTCATCTTGTTGTGTCAACTCAACTCCATCCACCTCCAATTTGGAAACAAAATTCCTCCTTCTCCTTCCATTAGCTAGAGAATGAAAGAACTTGGTATTCCTATCCCTCTCTTGCAGCCACTTACATCTAGATTTTTGCCTCTAGCTTATTTCCTCCTTATGTAGGCAGTCCACCTCACAGTTTTTCTAAGCTGAATTTTGATGGCAGCAGTGTGGGTAATCCAGGGTCCTCCGGAATAGGGGGAGTTATAAGGGATGAAAAAGGGAATCTGTTAGCTATGTATTTTGGTCCAATTAGGGTGGGAGATTACTTGAGGGTTGAGATACTAGCAGTTCTTGAAGGGGTACAAAGGGTCAAGGACATGTATATTAATAAATTGATCATAGAAGGAGACTCTGAAACTGTGGTGAACTGGCTAAAAGAGGACAACTCTAGGCTTTGGAATTACAACAATAAAAAGAGGAAATTTAAGTGGCTGATTAAGGATATTGAAATTCAATGTACTTGGGTAAAGAGAAGTGCAAATTCATTGGTAGATGGTCTAGCTAGGCAAGGGATGAACAGAAACTCTATTTTTTGGGCTGTGTTGTAATTGCTTTACATTTTGGGTGTACCTTGGATGTATTTGGGAGTTAAAGAATGTTTAGCTTCTTTTCTATTTAATTTTTCAATCCTTAAAATTCACTGTTATTGACAAAAAAATATGTTTGATTAATCCAACCCTTGCCTGTTGAGACGGCATTAATCTTCTGACATCATTGACTGTTGCCATTTCTTTTGAGACATTGAAGTATCTAGAAAACAAAAATGGTCCTCATTATTCTAAGCCATAGTACATTATGGCATGACCTTAATAGGAGTAAATTATAGTGTTATGATGAGAGATGTATTCAAAATGTAGGCTAATGGAGGGCGCTGTCCTATTTTCCAGATTCAGAGAAGAGTGCTATCAATCGTTGAAGGATGTCAATGTTGCGCTAAATCCTACCGTCCATGAAAACAAATGCAGAGGGAAATAAAAGAGAAAACGGAGTAAGGGAACCTTGGTGATTAACAATGGTTTAATTGTGCAACTTGTATTTGAGCATTTTGAAGAACTTGAAAATTTAGTACTCTTTTCTGTTTGTTTTCTCTGTCCTTTTGCAGTTTCATGTGGAAACGGTGGGAAACAGGAAACAGTTTGTCTTTTACAACAATAGTAAGGGAACCTTGGTGATTAACATGGTTCCATAATCCAGCTATCAAGTACCCATTTTGAGTTTGGGTGGGTACTGGATAGTTCAAATCTGGGCTTTTATTTGAGTCTGTTTACAAGCAGCATCTCACCTCCTTCCCTCCTCTCTTTATCTTTTTTTACGTTTCCTCTGCCAGTCGATGTGTGCACAAAAGAAAGTCCATTAGAAGTACCATCGTTTATCCATCAAGCAGATAATAACAGGGCCATAACAGACAAAGTTTGGTTTTTCAAGCAAGACATGTCAGACGTACATAAATTGAATAAAGTCGGTGCACGAGACTTGTCCATTTGCAGAGAAGAAGCAGCTTCAAGTTTGGGTCATTGAGATTCCCAAGCTTTTTCTTTGGCTATGGAAGAAACTCTTTCTATTATTATTCATTGGTGGAAATTGGGGGATATTGGTGATAGCAGAGATGGTTTTTGGTGGCTAGAGATGGTGAAGAAGAAAGAGTGGGCAAAATTGGCTTTTTAAAATATTCTAAGTCACATGATGTCACATGTGAATGGAATATGAGTATGACAGAGAACTAATGGATGGGGGTCGCCTTGTTCTAGCCGATCTTAGTATAGGTGTTTTTTTATGGATTGCCATTTCAAGTATTGCTCCTATTGGACTTCTTATGTCAGGATATGGATCGAATAATAAATATTCCTTTTCAGGTGGTCTACGAGCTGCTGCTCAATCAATTAGTTATGAAATACCATTAACTTCATGTGTGTTATCAATATCTCTACGTGTGATTCGTTGGAACATGAACTTTTATTTGGCCTATTGTCAGAAACCTGGGGGGTACTTTAAGTCACTTTGCAAACAGTAAGGGTACAATTAGTCAATTCTGGAGCAAGGTGCCAAGCTGGTTGATAAGGTCTCCTTCTGGTTGTAGTAGAGACTTGGGATTGAATCCTGCCTGCACCTGGGTTGGGCGGGTTTGGGTCGGGGGATGGGCTACCCCCTGTTGTATAGTCCTTCAAAAGAAATAAAAAAGTCAATTTCAGAAAATCTAGGGGTAGTTTAAGTATTTTACCCTAAAGATAATGGAGAGGACAAATAAATGACAGGACTGTCTTAAGTTGCAGAATGGCATTGTGATCCCCACAGTTTAGAAGAAACCTGAATGATAGGGAGCTGGATCGATGTATTTACTCATTGTATCCAATCCTGGCTGAAATGGCGGTTCTTATTGAAAAGAAACTGAGAGGTTTTCTATGGAAAGGATAGAAAGAGGAGAAAAAAATGTCACTTGGCCAATTGCAACAAGGTGTGCAAACCAAAACTCCAAGGAGGCCTCGGTGTGAGGATTATAAAGAATCTGTTGGGAAAATGGTTTTGGACAAGGTTTAAAATGTTGGTGTTGGTGGAAATGTTGGTCGTCCAAATATAGGAAACCTGTTGGAAATGTTGGAAACATCGTATGAATATATTGTAAAAAATTATAGACATGGTGGAAACATTTTTGAATATGCAAAAATATATAGTGATATTTTATAAAATGATAAAAGATGCATAGGAACACCTTTTTAAAAATTATTATCTTGTTCCAAATCATTAAACAAAGCTAAGAAACTTAGGTTATAGACAAAATAATATGTTATGAAGTTATTCTGTAAATCTTAGGATTTAAAACTACATGATAGAATGAGTTCAAGCAAATTTTAAACTCATAGAAAATGCAAATGATTCTAATAGTTGGTAGAACACAAAAAATCAGTTGTGCAAACAAAGCTAATATTGAACTTCATGTTTGAAATGAATATCGGTCTGACTCAAATTGGTAATCATGTACGTTAGGCGAACAATAACATTGCTACTCCACATATCGACAATATTGTCACCAACTTATGTTATAATAGTATCTCTTGTGTGCTGCCACATAGTGCTGGTACTGTTTACTAGGGAAATATGTCCATTCTAGTAAAATTGTGTTGCTATCCATGGAAATGGACATATGTCATGGAAATATTAGGAAATTTATGGACACTTTAAACCATGGTTTTGGAGATTTGGGGAAAACCAAGGTGGGCTATGGAGATTGGAGAAAGGTAGTAATTCCTTTTTTTGTGTGTGAAAATCTTTTTGTAAAGCAGGGCTTGGTGGTATAGTGCTGCAGGGGCAGCTTTTGTACAGTCCCCGAGTACAGCTTCTGGCTGTACATGAGTTCTGTTTCATTTATAATATAATTCAATACTTACTCTCAAAGAAAAAAAAAAAAGATAGGACTCTAACGGTCTTCTCTCCACTTTCTCAATTAAGCCAATCAAGTTCTATATTTTCTAAATTAAAACTTATTCCATAGGAGCTGAAAATATGCAACATTAAACTGCTGTTCTAAATGGGTTTACAGGTCATGCCAACCATGTGGGTGCAAAACATCTACCCTTCACTATAAATGTTCAGAAGGAAACAAAACTGGACTAATGGTTTCCTTCTCTTGAATAGGCTTCTTAAACCCCATATTTTACCTAGAACTGCAAATAGAAATGGAAGAAAATTTCTTCTCATTCAAATCTTCTACTTGTAGATCGACATTAATCTGATGCTACCATACTTTCCCATTTGGTGAGCATTTGCAACAGGTCTCTCCTTCTATTTCCCTCTGCCATCTTTCTTCATAGTGAGGTAGATTAAATGCAAATAATATAAGATTTGAAATATTGCAATATGAGCAAGTGGAAGAGTATCATGTTCTTAGTATATTATCATTTGAATTTTTTAGTTTATGGAGGGTAAAACAAAAATATGCAAGGAAACCTAATTTTGTTGTTGCATGAGTTATACATGTAATTATTACCACCAGGTTCACATTTCTAATTTTTTTGGTAAATTCACATTCACATTTCTAAATTGATATCTGAATATATCATGACATCATGTTATTTCTCATATTAATTATTCGACTTTAGAACAGTATTAATAGAAATAACGTGGCAAATGTTTCTATCCAACCGGAGTTCATCATCTTGTTTATGAAAATTGAATGGATATGGCCTTTATTGATTTTATTCCACTCTTTTGATGCTGCAGCAGATTTCCATACATCTTTTGGCAGTCTGCATGATTTTGTTTAGTGTGAAAAGATGACGGCCCATTGAACAGTTGGTGCATGGATTAAGTCGATGGTGCATTGGACTGGGTGAAAGCCATAAAAACTTTTGAGCATTGCAAGGATGCAGTTGTGCTTTAGTCGTGATGCTGCAGCAAAGATCAACAGGTGGCTTCTTAGGGGGTGGATCAGTTTGGATGTAAAATTAAGAACATGTATGAGATTTAGCCATCACCTCATATGAAACAGAGACATCTGCTCACAGTTGGGCTCTGGTTATGAGGTTTGGGATACACATGAGATATTTTGATGTTTTTAACATTCCATCAAAAATCCCTGTTTCACAGTTTCACTATTATATATGCAAATGCTTCTCATGCAATTGTTTTAATTATTCATGCAGCATGGAAACTAATAAACAAAACTTGCAGACTTGCAAAAGTTCGTAGCTAATGCGGACTTCTAAATCCTTTTTTTTTTTAAAGTTTTATATTGCGGACTCTAACTACAATTCAAAATCTACCATGCCTCAGCCTATATCAAGTCCAGATCCGCTTTCTTTCTGAAGTTCGCGTCTTCTCTTCATTCTTTTCTTGCTTCTTTTGTTTGATAAAAAAAAAGGGGTTACACATCACGGGGGTAGCACGCCCCCAGAAATCTAAACAATTAATAACCGATAAGTCTCTAGGCAGGGAATCCAAAGAAACTGAAGAAAAATGAGCTCCGTCTGCTAACCAATCTGCCGCCTTATTGGCTTATCTAAAGACACGGTGATACTCCACTATTACTTCGATCTGAGAGCGAAGCAACCTGCAATCTTCAATGATTGTCTTCGATCTCTATTCTCTATAGGGTCTTGATTTTGTTGCTGTGAGGCGGTCAATGACAAGTTTGGAGTCACTTTCGATAAAAAATGCGATTGTTGGTGAAGTTCTTAGCGACATAATGGGCTTCCCAAGTTGCCCATGCTTCAACTAAATTAATGGTCGTAGTGTCAATACTACAAGCTTTCAAGTCCAGAATTTGGCCTAAATGGTTTCTTGCAACACACCCAACAGTTCACACGCAAGAGGCATCAAAGTTAATTTTAATGGCATCTAAGCAGGTTTGACCATTTGATTGGTATCCAAGATTAGTCACTTTTTACTCTTTCAATGGAGCAAGATTTAATCTCCCAAAAGGAATTTAATGCTCTGTTAAGAATGATAGGAGGAGGTAAGCATTTGTTGTTACTCATTCCGATTCTTCCAAACATGCCATAAGAGGATGGTAAACTTTTCTTTTTTTATCTGGATCAAACTGAGGTTCAAAACTAGGATTCGAAAGATTCTTCCAAACCTCTTGAATTGAGTGGTTAAAAGTTAAAACCATTTGTAAGCTCGAAAGTACTCTGGGTTCAGAGCCACACTTGTCTAGTATGGGGGCATTTGACAAAGATATGGTTGATGTCCTATTCTTCCTCACAACAAATGCTACATAATCCATCAATATCCATTCCCCTACTTATGAGAAAGCATTTTTTTTGTAGGAGTTTATTACAAAGGAGAAGATACATGAAAAACTTAGTTTTGGGAGGGAAGTTTTAGTCCCCATATTTTGGCTAAGTCATTGGAGTTAATTGTGGTGTGAGTCATTTAAAATTTTAAATTGCTAGTTCCTTTTGTTTGATTAAGGAGTAAGGAATCCGACCTTGACCTTTATTAAAAGACAAACAATAAATCATTCGGTTTAGGCACTTAAGTTATCAAGTTGCCCTTATCTCATGCAGTCCGTATTAGTTTTAAATCCAAAGCTGTGAGAGTATTTTTTTCATAGTGATGATATATCTAGCCTTATCGGTCATTGACTCCGATTCATAATCATAGCAACTGTTTTATTTTAAAATTTATTTTGCTGGATACCAAAGCAACTAATTAAAAACTATAATGTTTTTTGTTAGTCTTATGTATGTAATCTTATTCAAAACTAAGTTTTTCGAACCAAAATACAGATTCAAAGCAACTAATATAACTTGCAGAATTATATTGTCAATATTTTATAGGGTAAATTACTTAAACCTCTCCAAAAACCTCTCTTGAGGTTTAGTGTAAACTATACTTACTGATCCCTTCAGTTAATGTGATGACAGAACGTAACAGAAATTGTTGATGCCATGCTCTCAAAAAGTTTCAAAATTTCTTCTATTTGCCCCCATGGATGATGTTTGAACTAAAAAGTTATAGAAATGAAAACAAAACAGATAATTGTAGAAAATTAAAAAATAAAAATAAAAATAAAATGGAAAATGATTGAAAATAACTGAAAATAAATTGAAATGGAAAAAAGAAGAAAATGTTAAAAAACAAAAAAGAAAATAGTAATGAGCAAAAATATTCCAGAAATAAGATTAATAAGCATCAACAAATAATAATGAGAAAAAATGAAAATAAAAATAATGTGAAGATTTTCTGCAAAATCTCGAACCTTAAGTGTATTGGTTTGGTTTGGTCGATTACTGCTTTCTCAAACTGTAAAGATTTTGAAGAGCTGGGAAAAAAACAAAGCAAAGGTGATTTATTGAGGAATTAGGAGCTATGATGAAGTGATGAAGTTTTCAGGAGCTATGAGAGAGAGAGAGAGAGAGAGCATTCACTGACGAGCTCAGATCTCCTCCCCACGAGAACTCTGCCCACGTTTATCGCAGCCACATATGGAGAATATCTCATCTTCTGCATAGTATTATGCAGGGAGAGATGCTCCCAATTCACGGGGGGTGGTGTATTGTAGGTAGGTGTGGGCAGAAGATCCGGAGTCTTCACTGGCATTGAGCGATTGCCATCTAAAATATGTGCACTTGGTTGTGTTGTGTGTGAATGTTTCATAAGCACTATCACGGTGTTTGGAAGCGTGGGCTCTTTTTGGGACTGATTTTCAAGAAAAAACGTCCATGCTTCCAAGACCCGTTTTTCACAAAAAACGCTTTTGCCACGTAGACAGTGAGCAACACTATGCTGTGTGGTAAGGTGATTTTTATCACCGTTTTTCATGCATGTGCTGACAGGTAAGCACCACATAGGATACACATTAGTCAACCATTGGGGGAAACGGTTCACCCACCAGTGGGGTCCTGATTTTTGAGGCATGCCCGGTTTTTTAATAATCAGCTGAACCAAACAATGAGATACATGGGCATTTGTTGAAACGCCTATGTGAATCCGACGTAGCACCGTTATTTGAAAAACGACCATGTTTCCAAACATCCCCTATATTATCAAGTCAAGTAGAAAGCTTCCATACGACAAATACCCTCTTAACCGTTAAATCAGGATGATAGAAAGCTTCCATACGACAAATTACCAAAATTCTTTAATTTTTCATTACCCTTTTCTCTTAAACACCCATCTAATATAATCTTCGTATTCCTTTCCCTGGCCTTTGTTGCTCACCAATTATCATTTTCTCTTCTCCCTTGCTTCTGCCTCAACCCTCCGCCAGTGTCAATAACCACTCACCCACAACATTCACCACTGGTTACTCAGGAATAGCAGAATAGGACGATCTTGTTAGTTGCCAGTAAGATCACTAGTCGTGGATTTTTAGGACAGAAATCACCAAATGAAGAGGATTGAATAAATCAATCATCGCCGTGGTTACTGGAATCCATGGTGATCTGGTTGGTGATGTCTATTCACCGTTCAAATAAATAAGAAATGGTAGTTTTGGGGAATTAAAAAATTTAAACAATTTAATGATGTTTTTTTCAAAGCCAACTTATGGAGCACCAACAATGGGGGTATTACATGGGATCTTTGTCACTGACACCATAGTACGAGGGTTGTGTCTTTATAATTTATCCAAAAAATTTATCACATAAACAATTAAACATGTGCATTTTCACATGAGCTTTTGAAAATTTGTAGAAGTTTCTTTGAGAATGTGAGCATACGAACACACTTGATAGTTGCATCATGACCTAGACGATTATGCCATCCATGTGGTTTCTCGTAGAAGCACTCTGGCGATCCTTAGTAAAACTCAAAATAAGTATTATTATCCTTAGCAAATTTTCGCCAAATCCGAAAGAAAATTAATCTTAGAAAGATGGGCACATGATAAATATTATTTAATTTGAACTGCTGAGATTCATAAGAAATAACCAGAGGAGCCAATATGTGCAGTGGGATGACCTATACCGTTGCCAATTCTTGACACATGATGATGGGTTGGAGGATATTCCTGGTCTTTCTTTGGTTTTGTTTTATTTAGAGTACTTTGTGGTCAATTTAGGGAGTGTTCTGTAACATAGATGAGAAATTGGGTGGTGTGGATGAAAACACACCACACCCCAACAGGATAGTTGTTCTGCATCATAGACAAAAATGTGTGTACTGATCCATACTACACCTTAATGGGCGTTTTGCAAGGTGTGACACATTTTTGTCCACATCTTATGTTTGATTCCATGCATCTCAACTATAATGTGTGAGATTATCTATTCCGTTAATCATTAAAATATAATATTTTATTTTTTAGTAATATATATGATAGAAAAAACATTAATAAATTACAAAAAAATAATAATTAATAAAAATATTATTAATATTAATTAATAAATACTGACAATAATATTAATAATATTTAATAACAAATACTGATATTAATATTAACTAAAATTAGTAATAATAATAATTAAAAAATAATTATTAATATTAATAATTAATGATTAATAAAATAATGTTAACAATAATTAACAATATTAATAATAATATTCATAATATTTGATAATAATTAATAACATTGTTACTAATTACTAATAATGAACAATGATTAATAATATTAATGAAAATAATATTCAAAACTTATTAATTAATAAAAATATTATTCATAATATTACTAACATTTTTTTATGAAGTTATTGACAATTTGACATTACTACTATTTATTTATGTAAAATAATATGGTTTTTAAAACCGGATTGGACGATCAGACCGAAAAAACTGGGAATCGGTCAGGTGACCGATTCCGTTTTTTTGCCAAAACTGGATTTTGGCCAAAAAAAGTTGATTTGATCAGCAAACTGCTAACACAGGAGGTTGAACCGTTCAACGGTTTTGATAATTTTTTTATTATTTTTTTTAATTTTTTCTGTCAGAACGGGTCGACCGTTCGACCCAGTAACCGGACCCTTGATCGGTTTGTTCTCTAGGTTGTTTTAAAAACCTTGTAAAATAATAAATAATAAAATATACGTTTATCCAATTAAATGTTATTACTTTTTCCATGGTTTTCAAAACCGGACCGGACGATCGGACTAGAAAAACTGGGAACTGGTCAGGTGACCGGTTCCATTTTTTGCCGAAATTGGATTTTGGCCAAAAAAGCATTGATTTGGTCAGCAAACCATTGACATGGGCGGTTGAACCACTCGAACTGTTCAATGGTTTTGATCATTTTTTATTTTTTTATTTTTTCTGTTAGAACGGGCTGACTGTTCGACTTGGGAACCAAACTCCTGATTGGTTCGTTCTCTGGGTCGGTTTTAAAAACCTTGTAAAATAATAAATAATAAAATATACATTTATCCAATTAAATGTTATTACATTTTCCATGGTTTTCAAAATCGGACCAAACCAGATGGTCGGACTAGAGAAACCGAGAACTAGTCAAGTAACTGGTTCCATTTTTCGCCAAAATCGGATTTTGGCAAAAAAACATTGATTTGGTCAGCAAATCGCTAACCTAGGTGGTTGAACCGTTAGAATCATTCGAACCGTTCAACGGTTTTGATCGTTATTTATTTATTTTATTTTTCCTGTGAGAATGGGCCGACCGTTTGACTTGGGAATTGGACCCTTGATTGGTTCATTCTCCTAGTCGGTTTTAGAAACCTTGTAAAATAATAAATAATAAAATATACATTTATCCAATTAAATGTTATTACTTTTTCTATGGTTTTCAAAGACCGAACAATCGGACCGAAAAAACCAAGAACCGGTTAGGTGACCGGTTCCTGAACCGTTTGAACCGTTCAATGGTTTTGACCGTTTTTTATTATTTTTATTTTTTGTTAGAATGTGCTCATCATTCAATTTGAACGGTCAGACCATTCGACCTGGGAATCGGACCCCTGGCTGGTTCATTCTCTGGGTTGGTTTTAAAAACCTCGACTTTTTCATGCAAATTCAAATAGCATGATATATGCAACGGTAAATATTAGGTGCGAAGTATGGCATAACTCCTCATCCCATACAACAACGTAGTGTGGTTTAATCCACGAGATAAACCCGTGGATGATAAATTGGCCTGTGGTGTGGACTAATCCCCGAGATAGTGTGGATTGGTCCACACGACGAACCAACCAAACACCCTAAGCAATCATGGTGCAGACCAAAACTCAATATATCGTGGATGTTCCATGAAACTGAATACCACCTTAGTTAAAATAATTTGAGTGGACAGCCAAGGAAGGATGGAGATGTGGTTGATTTGTCGGAGAAACAAGTGTTCACCAACATGATGAAGAATTTAGAATCCTCCAAGGGCCCACATATTGCAAGGAAAGAATAAAGTTTATTATACTCAAGGATCAAAGTATCGGTATTAGGTATCGTATCGAACAACTTGAATGCAGATAAGCTTAGGAAATGCATGGATAAGGACAAAAAATATAGATATGTTTGGATACGCTAGGGAAATGCACAAAAATTCCATAAATATATTAAAAATATTAACTTTAATGTCAAAATAATTATAAATAATATATAAATACATAGGAGCTTTATATTTTAATGGTATATATGAAGAAATATATTGCAACCGACATAACGAGATGCATAGATATTATGCAATTTTATTAATAGTGCATCGATCAAGAATCTAAGACATATTATATAAATTCTTAGAAATTAATACATGCACAAGGTCATTATTATTTTATTTTTTATTAAATTCCAAGGCACAAAACATATGCAACTATTCTATTTGAATTACTATACCAATATTTCTATTTTACTATTTTTTATTTTTTAAAATTAACAAAAAAAATCAATTCACAAATAAATATATTATTATAAAAATTAATATGTTATTTTCATTTTTAAAAAATGAATATGTTATTATAAAATGTAAAGTAAAGTATTAATTAATAATTTATAAAAATATATAATCTTAACTTAAAACATATAAAATCTATTAAAATTTTGAAGATGTATATCATATAAAATTCATAAATTTTAATTACTAAAATAACTATTCCATTATTAATATTTTTATTTTATAAAATTTCTAAAATTTAAAATTATTTTATTTTTATATAAATGTGGATTAGTGGAATTGACCAATTCAATTTATATTATATTCTCAAATATTTTGTAAATAATATTTTTATTTTTTAAATAGTAAAGACATTATTATTTAATGAAAATTTAAATATTATTTAATAATTTATAGAAAATTTAATATACATATACTTTGTAAAGTTATAAATTTTAAGTATTAAAATAATTATTCTATTAATAAAAATTTTATTTGTATAAATTTATTGAAATTAAAAGTCAATTTTTGGTATATATGTAGACTTGATAAATTATTTATTCAATTGTTTATAAAATACTAATTTTAAAAATTATTATTATTTTTTTAATTTATAGTTTGAGTTGTTGAATATTAGTATATATTGTTTATTTGGGTTGTATGTAAACTACTAGTAATGTGGATATAGGTTAATATATTTCTTTTATTAACAAAAAATGGTAGGTGGCTTGGTGGTTGAAGAGAGAGGCGTGTGTTCTTTGTAATTTCGTGAAACGTGGTTCAAATCATGCTATTTTCAATTTATTAAAGTGAGATGGTAGGCATGGACATGCGGTACGCTGTTGTACTAGTGCGTTTGGATGGTTAAGTATCCAGTTGTAACATATCTTGTGCCGGTACGAAATGTCCGATAATATCGATATTTTAATCCTTGATTGTACTCATATGTATGTGCTCCTTTCCAGGTACTAGCAAATGCTTAAATGGTTTCCACATGCAATTTTATCTTATGATAGATAATAATAATATGTTTTGTATAAGTAATATGAGGACAATTCTTCTTTTTCAAACTTATTTTTCTTTAATATGAGTAATATAAAATGTTAGAGATGTGTTTAAATGATTTATACAAAATTTATGTGTTTTTTATAAATTTTTATGTATTTATATTTTTTAATTTTTATTATTTATTACATGTCAATATTGACACATTTGACCTAAAAATTTGAACTATAACGGTAAGCCCTTGGAACCAAACCGAACTAACCCATGCTCACCCCTACCCGTCACTTGTCTCTCTTTCTCTCTTTTACTACCTTGAATCCTTCACTCCAAAATTCCAAAACTGAAGAACTAATGGCTTGATCCCTTGCTGGAGGGTATATAACAGCCCGGGCTCGCCTAGAGGTCCAAGCAATTCCTTTTCTTCCCTTCTTTTTCCATTCCTAGTTCTTATTGTTGCCTTCCTTGAATCTTTGGAGTCATGAGTGCCAAATCCACCAGCTTACATCAAGAATCTCATGTTAGGCTCCAACCTCGGAAGGAAATGGTGCATCTAGTATCATCCATAGTTCAAAGTATCGGTCAATACATATCGTGCCAGTGGCTTCTCGATATGCCCCTACAAGGAATATATCAGGGTTCTGACTGGTTCAAGGGGTGGAGGAGCCTTAAACTGCCCCCCTTGAACTGGCTTTAAAAAAAAAAAAAACACTATCGATATCACTCAATATGCCCCTACCGATGTATTAAATGTATCGATATTTTAAACCTTGGTATCATCCCACTTGATGTTTTGGCATCTAAATCCTCACGTTGTATCTGGTTTGATTAGCGATCAACATCGTCCACTCTGGAGGCGTGTAATTTGGTTTCAAACAAATTCTTTTAAGAGTTCCTTATTTTGTGCTGTTGTAATTTGGCTGGTTATATATTGGAGAGTAAATTCTTCCTTGTAATTTAGATAAACGGGAAAGTTAATTTGATTCATTCTGATTCTTCCTAAACATTAATAGAGTTTGAATGAATAAATCTCACACACCACTAGTGTTCGGTGGGTCTTGTATTTATACACATTTAGTGGTTTGTTATAGACAGCAATTAGCTGTACACAGTGGATTTTTACAACTATGCACTTGGAAGACATTGAGAGTAAGCTTATGTATAGATATGAGATACAATCAACATATCCTCAATTTGAGTGAGACCGAATTAGCCCCCCACGTCTCACAGTACATCCTTGCCGTGTATTGAGAACATCTCCCGATGATAATACCTAAAATGTTGATGTTATCATCAGGAAATGTTCCCAATATATGGTGAAGAATATGCTGTGGAACGTTGTGAGGGGCTGATTTGAACTCAAATTGAGTGGGGTAGGAAGCACATTCAGCTTGGAACTGGGCATGGGGCCAAGTGGTTTAGTGAAAATGTCTGTTGTCTGGTCTGCAGAGAAGACGAATTGAACTTGAAATTGGTTGTGCGCCAACCGTTACGAACAAAATGGAAGTCTATTTCAATAGACTTGGTATTGTCAACATAGATCAAGACGAATGGAGTCTTAGTGGTGGAAACACGAATTAGAAGACATGTGTTTGATTTGGAGCAATGGAAGCCCATTCCAAGTAAATGTGAAGACGTTGATCCCACACCCTGCTAGGGGCTTGTTTAAGCCCATAGAGTGATGTAGAGAGACAACATACATGATGTGGAAACTCCTTACTGATGATGCTCAGGGGTTGATGTGTGAATGCATCTTCTAGTAATGTGCTATGTAGAAAAACATTTTTCACATCAAATTGGTGTATGGGCCACTTGTAGGAGATTGCCAAGCTTAGTACCAATTCGATGGTAATTGGTTTTATTACTAGGCTGAAGGTTTCCTTGTAACCAAGGCCTTCACATTGGTTGAATCCCTTTGCGACTAACCTCGCTATAAAGTACTGTACCATCGACATTGTACTTGGGTTATTAAGGAGTAAGGTCCCATTTTTGACAAGAACAGTGTATTCCTCATGCATGGTAGCATACCATTCTGGGTATTTTTGAGCTTCTCATAGCAAGAGGGTTACTGTATGGTAAAAGAATACCGTGTAGTAACAAAGGTCTTTGGTTTGAGAGACCCGATTTGGGACTGGGTGATCATATGGTGGGTGTGTACAAGTGCACTATCAACAAATGTAGGAGATATCTCAGTTGGAGAGATAGTAGGTCCATGGTAAGTGTGTGCAGGTGCCCTAGCAGCTTTAAGCCCATTTGCAAATGTAGGAGACATCTCTGTTAGAGAGATAGCAGGCCCATGGTACAAGCAGCTTCAGGCCCATCTGCAAATGTAGGAGACTTCTCAGTTGGAGGAATGGCAGGTTTGTCAAGTGGAGAGAGATCTGTTTTAGCACTAGAAGAAGTTTCTGGTCCAATTGGCATTCCAATTTTCAACCTCATTTTGAGATAAAATATGTGAAGTGGATGATGTGGGGCCTACTAGTAACATGTGAAGAGGGTAGTGAAGCACTAGTTGTGATTTCAAGTGGAGACATACATGGTGGCCTAGCACCTTCTGTTGTAGGCTAGAATAGAACCCATGGAAGATTTCATATGCTCAAGGATGAATTGCTTGGTCCCTAAGCGTACCTTGGACATCCTCTACAGAAACTTGATCAAGTTGGGTTGCAATTAATAGAGGTTACAAAGGCCTCATATTCAGGTCCAAGGGCAGAACATAATCAACTTGAGACAGAGGCTGTCCTACACTCCTACTGCTGCTAGATGATCAACAATGCCTTTGATGTGGTAGAGATAGTTTCTCATGGAGGAGTTTCCTTTCTTTATAGTACGTACGAAGCTCATAATGCAATTGCATAGATACATAAAACTGATTCCGTAAGAGAAGCTTGAAGCCAGCTCGATCATCACTGTCTGATCCTGTATCTCCCAGATTTAAAATTTTGGGTTGATGTCTGAGTTAGCTTCACTAGTGAGATACTTAGCGGGTGCTGGTTTGGTTCCATCCACGTACCCAAAGAGTCTATTATATACTTTTCAGAATGGGTTGGGATTTCCATGGTATGAGATGGTTTGTACTATCCATTTTCATAGCTGATGCTGGGCACCGAGCCACCGGACTAAATGGAAATTGGAGGATTGTGAGTTTGTAGTGGAACCAGAGGACTTTAGGGAAGCCATTGATTGATATTGGTCAATAAGTTTTGATATTATAATAAATAGTAAGAGTTTGAATAAATAAAGCTCACACATCACTAATGTTCGGTAGGTCTTGTATTTATACACATTTAGGCTGTGTTTGGAAATGATGCAAATTGAGTATAAATCTTGGTTCAGGGTAAATTTGCACTCTAGTTCACTTTTGCCTGTTTTTGATAACATTATATTTTTTGCATTGATAAATGACAGAAAAAACACATTTTCCAATACATATTTACATTGATAATAAGATATGAAAGTACATCAATAAAAAGGAAGTAAATTTGCATTCAAGTGGGTTTTTGATAAAAAAAAACATACTTTATTAGAATTTGTGTTTACATCCATTACAACTAAAAATTTATTTGATAAGAAGATAAATTTGTCAGTGCAAAATTAACCCAACTTTATAATTTATATGAACTGTTTTACATTCTACAAATTTACATTCACACTTTGCATCGTTTCCAAATACAGCCTTAATAATTAGCTGTACATAGTGATTTGTCACAGCAGTACAATTCAAAGTCGTTGAGGGTAGATTAATCCGGTTTCAAAACCCTGGAAACGACTCCTACAAGAAAGACTAACTAGGAACTGAATCGAACCACACACCATCATCACTCTTACTAAGAAGCCCAAATTCCCTAAGAAATCCGATGAACAAAATTAATGCCACATTTGAATAACGGGGTGTTAGTTTCTTTCATATGGCGGGTGATGCAGTGAGCTATCATAGCTGTACCAGCTGGTGCAATTTCATTTGTACTGTTGGAAAAGTATGAGTACACGAATTGAGAGCAAATTCTGGTTTACTTTTGTTTGTTTAGGTATGATTTTGTTAGGTAATGTATTAGGGAATACAATAATGGATTAAGATTAGGCGGTTAATTAATATATGATTAGATTGGGTTGTGGTTCTGATAAGTTGAGATGGATAAGGATTGTTTAGGATAGATAGTTTGATAGAATTTGATTTGAATTGGTCTCCAGTCTATAAATGTCTGATGTATTCCTCATATTCATTAATGCAATACATCCATCTTTTATAACAACATTTAATGATTTTGGGTAATTGGGATGACAGTATTCTTAGTGGGATCTTTGGTCACAACTGATGAAGTCCACACAATTTCCTAATTCCCTGAGAGACCCTTCTCCCATTGGCTAATTGCTCCATTACCACCAGCTTGTCTTTAAGCATTGTATATAGATATGCTGGCCCGCACTAGCTAGGGTGCCATTACAATTTTAAATAAAAAGATTGCCGCCCAACAGGTGAGTTTTGTTACACTAATGGGATCTGTTTGAGTACCGTATGTTGGCTGCTGTGCTGCCATGAATTCCAAGGTAAATGAGGACTATATATAGCTAGGAGCCTGCTTACTAGCTCCAACTTGTTTCTCATTGTTAGTGAAGCTTTCTTATATACGTTAATTAATCATCTTTAGTTTTCTCTGTGTTATGTTATATGTTTATTATTCTTCCCCAACACAGGAAATGGTGTTAAAAGTTACTAGCATCAACTGCAACAGGTGCAAGGCAGAAATACTGACAGCCGTAACTAAACTTTTGGGTAGTCACTACAAACAAACAATTATTTGCTAAGTTTAACTTGTTGGGGTTCATAGTTTAGAGAGAAATTAAATTTGATTTCTCGTGTTTTAGGTAAAAGAGTTTCAAAGGTGCCACCTTAGACCATCTGTAGTTAATAATTAGTTGATTAGTTTGATCCATGAACAGGTATAGATAAGATATCCGTGGATATGGAGCAGGGGACCCTATTCGTAAGTGGCGAGGTTGATCCAGCACAGGTCGCAAATCAAGTCAGGAAGATTGGGAAGGTGGCGGAGATTATCAGCGTTGGACCCCTCAAAGCTGCTGAAACTCCAAGACAAGAAACAGAAAAGAAAGTCGAAACTCCCGAAGAACCTGATGAGCTCCCATTCCCACTGAAGGAACCAGATCACCCTAACTCCTTCCCACGCTGTTGCAGGGAATGCGAATTTGATGCTGTCGTTTACGAAACTTGTGATAATGGCCGATTCTGCTCCATCCTCTAGAGACTAGAGCCCTAGTGAGAAAATTTTGGCTGTGCACATTGGGAATAGCCTGTGCTGTCAGTTCATATGGATTCCATGCAACAGTAACAGTGGTGGAGGTATGGACTCATCATGTTTTGACACAGAAGAGAGTGCCTATAAGATAGCACAGGCTCTTGAACGTGGATAGCCAATGTTTTTATACGACACCTATACCCCATTTCTCTCCTTCACAGTTCAAATGGATGGATGATAGGATCCATCCAAACCATGCACCGAGTGGTTGAAACTCGACATTGTACAATCCTGTTTAGGTTTTATTTGGTTTTGATTTACAGGTGTAGATGAGGTGCTTGTGGATGGTTAGAAGGGCAAATTTAATGTGAATGGTGAGGTTGATGCAAATATGTAATAGAAGTTACTATGCAAACCGACAAGATTGGGAAGACCGAAAAGTGCTAGACTGCTAGTATTGGATGCTCTAAGGCCCCGGTTATGAATTCTGAGGTTGACTGAACTCAAATTATCCCTCTCTTTAAAAGAATATGGATATCTTGGTAATGGAAATCAAAATCTCATTAAAAAATCCTAAAAGCGAATAGGCCCTAAGAAGTCTGAGTTCCACAAAAAATCCAATGATCAAAATTCCTTTCTCCCTTGGCCACTTAATTGAATGGGCTAGAATTGGATTGGCTCCATAATGGGCTTGAACAGATTTAAGCATTTCTTCATGTGTCCCAGTGCCAGGATTGAGCCATTATCCAGAAGTCCATTATCATGGCTTGAAAAACAAATTACACCCTCAAACTTGGGCTGATGGGTTTCCGCAGGTCTTGGTAATGGCTCGAACAAAATTTGAGTCAGGCGAGTCTAGCCTGCAGTTAGGCTGATTTCAGTTGGGTTCGCATATTTTGATAGGTTAGAGGGGTCGTCAAAATCTTCTTCTATTCAGAAGCCAACTCAACTTAATGGTAAAATTCCCTTTATGTATTTAACGTTACTGCCTGGCAATGGGCAATGACAGTGTTTGATCTTTTTGGCCAACTGATCAGTCTCTTCCCAGCCCTTTTAGATCAGATGGGCTCCTATGAGCTTAGAGTATTTTTCACCATTGCTCTAAGACATGACTCCCGCGGCTCTTGGCCATAAAAGTCAGCAACAGAATTCAACATCCGTCATTTCATTTTATTAATGTTCAGTTTGGAAGGAGTTTAAATACAAAAACGTAGAGTGCAACATCTTGTATTTTATATTATTTTGTATGTATTTATATTGTATATATTTGTATTTATTCTCTTAAGGCTTTGCTTGTAAATGATGCAAATAAGTGTGAATGCAAATATGTAGAGTGTAAAACTGTTCATATAAATTTCAAAATTGGGTTACTTTTGCACCAACAAATTTACCTTCTTACCAAACTGACTTTTAGCTATAACGGATGCAAATATGAATTCCAGTAAAACATATGCTTTTCTTATCAAAAGCCCACTTGAATGCAAATTTACTTCTTTTTTATTGATGTATTTTTACATCTTATTATCAATGTAAATATGCATTAATCTGTCATTTGTCAATACATTAATATAATGTTGCCAAACACAAGCTAAAGTGAACCAGAGTACAAATTTACCCTGAAATGGGATTTTTACTCCATTTGCATCGTTTCCAAACACAACCTGAGGATCAATTTGGAAAGAATACAAATACAAATATGTACAGTGCAAATGCATACAAAATACAAGGTTTTACACTCTACATATTTGTATTATCCAAATTGAGTCTAAAACCCCATTCATTTATAGGTAAATATGCATGGAAAAGTTGGTCAATGGGTAATTTTTACATTCTTTTTGTATTAAGCAATGGGTCCCATAGTAAAGTTATCATTACTTTATTGGGTAGAACTAACCCATTTCCCAGTGTATAAGTTACAGTTGGGAGAAATTTTTACAAAACATGATGTGACCATTTTACCTATTTTAATAGTTACTTTTTGTGGATAGAAATGTTATTTTATTATTTATCTAAAAATCCTAAAAATCAAAAGAATATGAGTAAATGTACTTACACATGTAAATGTTTCCGTGGTAAATGCACTTATCCAAATAAGTTGCACTGTTACAAACAAACAAGGCCTAATAGAATATTGATTATAAAAATTTATTTAGTCCACATCCACATAACAGCCTACGTTGTTTCTCCAAACAACCAAAGTATTTTTTCGAACAACCATGCCTATAGTTGGACCCGAAGATATGCCACGCAGGACCAAGTAACACTACTGGCTACTGCTGATACCTTTCCGCATGCTAGCCAGGTGGAAACTGCATTATAGTTTTAAACAGGAGATAAAATACAATGTTTATTGTAAGGGAATCTATCATTTGAGCGGCCAAATGCACATTTGAGGAAAAAATAACCACTTTTGAGTTTTCTTTTTTGAGAAAATAGAATGATAATAAACTCTTTATAACACGATTAGTATTAGATGCATTACTGTTTTTTATTATTATTATTTTGAAAAAAAACAGAGTACAACGTCTTACTGGATGCATGGCCGGATAAAACTAAGGAAAAAGTACTCTGCAACTTATTGTAGAATTTTGAATTACAGCCCCTCATAGCCTATTAATAATCTTCCCTAAACCACATCTTACCCGTGGATTTAATATCAATTCATGGTCAGGATTCATCTTCCTAAAACTAATCAATCATTCTCCCTAAAACTAATATGCCACATAAGGACAGTCCTGCTGACAGCCCATATTTAATGGATCCAAAGGACACAGGGCCAATTATGATATGACATGTTATCCCAATACTTGCCACAACACAAGACACCGATAGGATGTGTGGCTGCAGTATGGGTAGATATTTTTTTGGGGCTTTTATTGTTTAATCCACCTCAACAAATCTTAGCTCTACCATACAAGTGAGATGAATACCTATTGTGGATCGATGCCAAATTCATAGGTATGATGCAGTTTATAGAGGGGCTACAAATAGAGTATGGGGGTTGTAATTTCAGATTTGAGATTGAAGTGCAGTATAATTTTTACCATCTCTTTTTTACCCGACCTTACTACTTACTTAACAGTATCATCATGGGCCAGGCCAGGCCGAATTTTGCAGGGGCTAAGATTTGATGCCGGAAAGACATTTTCTCGAAAGCGCTTTGACCAATCAAAACCCCCTGTTTTTTTAATTGGATTTCCTTGTCGGCAGGGCACGGGTAGAGAAAAGTCTTAAGTAGGTAATCTGGGTTCCTTTTTCTTAGCATTTCTTGCTGCATATTGACAAGTTTATCTCTCTATTTCCCTTTGTCACTTTCGTCCACCATCCTTACTATCCTTGCTAATTATAATGTCTAGATCTTGAGATGTATTCTGAGCATTTTTTAAGATTTAGTTTAGAAGAAGTACAAATATAAATTTGTAGAGTGCAAAACCTTATATTTTGTACATATTTGCATTATAGATATTTATACTATTTGCAAACTGAGCTTAATGAAATTTGTTTTGTTTGAGGCTTCAGAAAAAGTATAATAGTTCATCCTACGATAAACTAGTTTATCTCTCTGATTTGTTTTGTTTGAGGCTTAAATGAAATTCCGCAGCTTGGATCATCCCCGGCCAGACCACCACTGTTCGGTTCTCTCAAATCAAACACGAGGAAATTAGTTAGCACAAGGCGTTGGAGAGAGACTCGGAGCTGGGTTATCAAATAAACCGGCCGGCCCCAAATCCCATTACAACCCTGGTGCTATGGTGATATGATGGATTCAATTATGATGCCGGAAAGATATATGATACTGGACAAATTTATAATCAATCAATCAATCAATTAATCAGTATTGATTGGGCAAAGCCTTTGTAATATCATGTATTTTCAATATTATAGATTTTCCCGTAGAATGGAGATTAAATCACCCATACCAAGTGTTCTGAAACCTGGTCAATGAGGCCAAATTGAAGTTGTTCCAGTTCTGTTCAAATTTTTGTCAAGTAGTCAAGCCTGAAGACAGAGATGCACAAGCAGTTTATTTAGACTCTTAACGTGAACCCAAAGTTCATTCAGGGGACTCCCACCGCAAAATTAGTTGTTATGCGGTCGTAGTCGTAATTATTCGCAAATGGATTATTTTAAGAGTTAAAGATACCAAGTCAACTTTTAAAATGTAAAAACATATACATCGTCCACAAGCTAAAGCTTCTAGACACGAAGATTGCTTGTAACTAGAAAGAAAAGTACTTTTCATAAAAAGGTAGAAATCAACAAATACTTCAAGATAGACATATTTATCCTTCCACCCTAGTATAGTATAAGTAGAATGATGGTAAATGGTTCTACAGTCTGCATGTATTGGAAAAATGCTGAAATGGCTTAACTAAATGGTTTATTGTTTTGTCTTTTAGTAAGTTCTAAGTTAGAGTTGGGTTGACTGCTATTATTACATCTTAGACTACTTTGTTATTTAACTATTAAGAGGAAAATAAGTCATTCAGTTAGAGGCTAAACTCAAAATCTTATTGCTTTGTCTTTCAATGAATGAGTCATAAAGTAGGTTGTTAGCTTCCTTTATGGCTAGATCGCGTGTTGGATTGATAACTATACTCCCGTATATTTTACTAGCGAGGAGTCATGCGATGCATGGACTTTGTTAAGTGAAAGTTAAACAATAGAAATATATAAGAGTATATAATTATTTTATATTTTAACTTTTTAATAACCAATCTAATCAAACTCGACCTGAACTTGTCGGTTTTCTAATATTTTCGATCGGCTTTGGTTTAGTAATTTTCCAGTTCGACTAAGTTAGGTCAGTTTCGATTTGGCTATTTGTAAACCGACTACAACTGAATTGACCTAGACATAGATATAGATTAATATTTTATATTTTAAATATAATTTTTTTAATACGAGAAAATGGGAAAATTCCCATATTTCTTAGTCTAAAATATTTTATATCATAAATTCAAATTTTTAATTTATTTTTTAATAATACCACTATAATTTATTAAACTTAAATTTAATTTTTAAGTTTATATCTTTTGAACAAACAAACCAAGCTGAAAATAGACTCAAACTAATACAACCCGAATTGGCGGGTTTCCACTAATGGCCAATCAGTTTTGGGTGACAACCTCCTGACCTAACCAGGTTGATTAATTTGGTTGGGGAAACAACTTGCAATTGAACTGAACCATTCCTTGAGCATTCCTAATTTCAACTAAATTAATAGTTTAATATATAATAAATATCAATAGTTTAATCTCCGATAATTATTGACAATTTATAGCAAAAATACACAATTATTGAAAATAAATTTATCATGAAAATACGGACCAACCATAGATATATATTTAAATTTTATATTTTAAATACAATTTTTTAATATTAGATAGTGGGAAAATTTCCATATTTCTTAGTTTAAAATATTTTATATCATAAATTTAATTTTTTAATTTATTTTTTAATAATACCACTATAGCTTATTAAATTTAAATTTAATTTCTAAGTTTAAATCTTTTGAACAAACAAACCAAACCGAAAATAGACCCAAACTGATGCAATCCGAGTTGGCAGGCTTTCATTAGTGGTCAATCAATTTCAAGTGATAAACTCTTGACCAAACTAGGTCGATTTGGTTGGGGAAATAGCCTACAATTGAAATGAACCAATCTTTGAACACTCATAATTTAAGATAAATTAATAGTCTAATCTCTAATAAATAACAACAGTTTAGTCTCTAATAATTATTGAAAATTTTGTAGCAAAAATACACAAATATTGAAAATAAATTTATAATGAAAATACAAAAGTTACCAAATAAAAATATAATAAATACTAAAAATATATTAAATTAGTCAATAAATAGTTTAATCTCTAATAAATATTAATCAATAAAATATAAAAATACATAATTACTAAAAATAAATTTATAACAAAAATACAATAAATATGATAACTTAAATTTCAAAAGATAAACAATAGTTGTTTAATCTCTAATAATTATTGACAATTTACTGTTAAATAACAAAACAAAAATAGATTCATAAATAATTATTGAAAACATATTTATAAAAAATATAATAAATAATACTGAAAATAAAATAAATATTATATTTAGTACATAAAAACATATAATGAATATACACTATTATTGTAAAATTATTACTAACAAATATTATTTGTTTGAAAGTTATTTTCTATAATTACAAATTGATATAAGTGAAATTAGTTATTTACAATACTATTTAGTTATTTAAATAATATTTTTATGTAAAATTTTAAAATTCTAGTTATTTATTCAATTTAATAATTTGTAGAATGATAATTAGTACTATTATTACATAATTCATCATTAATTTTGGAAAATATTAAATTATTATTAATATGAGTATTATGAAATCTATTATACTTAATTTTCTACTTTTAAGATCTATTTAAATTTATTAAATAATTTATTTATTTTAACTATTTAAAATTTAGTCATGTTAAATATTTCATTGTTTATATATTTAAATAATATGTAAAATATTTTAAATTTTTTATTGTTTGAATTTTATTTATTTTAATGTTACTATGTAATATCAAATATTTTATTATATAATTATTTAGCTATTTTTAAATTTTTGTTATTTAAGACATTTAGTTATTGAAATATTTAAATAATTTTTGATTTTTTAATGTTAATTTTTTATTATTTGAATAACACTTAACTTGAATTGTTTAATAAAAGTATAATTTATATTATTACTATATATTTTCATGATGACTTTTTGTAAAAATACAGTATTGTTTATAATATGAATATTATTAAAGCTATTATGTGGGTAATTAAAAATGTAAGAAATAGTTAAGTGTACGTTATTTCCTTATTGGTTTAATGGGTAATTATGTGGAATTAAAAAAATAAGAAATAAAAAAAAAAGAAAATTATGAAGGGGGTTTGGAATAGGGAGAGGGATGGTAATGTTATTTTATCCACTAAAAGACAAAAACAATGTCATCCCCTTCATGACGGAGAAAAAATGAAAAACGGTAAAATCGTGGCCGTTGATGCCTTGCAATGGTCCCATTTTACGTCACTCCATCCGATTCAAGTGGAGCCACATCAACACATCAAGGGTTGTGATTCATGGTTCTAGCCCACTGTTACTCTAAGTGGAAGTAGCTGATTTTTGAGCCTCATGACCCAATCTATTTGGGTTGGACTGAACATATTTGAACGTCAGGCTAAGGTTGAGGGCTTGGTTAATCTGATCCAAACCAAACCCTATATGTCTTCATATTACATGTATAAATATTATATAAATAAGCTAGGGTGCAAATTGGGTAAATGATACAAATTAAGAATTTACATTGTATTAGGTTTGGGTTTTGGATCGGGTGCATTCAAAACAAATTCTCAACCCAAATTCAACCAAGTTGCACCTATAACCCACCCCACTTGAGGGTTCAACAATTTATTGTGTACGGATTAGATTAGGTTCAACCCGACCTAACGCAGCCCGGCCCATTAGCATCCTTGTCACTAAATGTCCCCCAAGAGACCTAGAGAAATACTCTTTTCCTTGTACAAATAGGCCTTTCTTTCATTTTTCAGTTGGCCATTTACTTAAGTGTATTTGTTTATGTTCTTTTGTTTTCCAAATAAATAAAACAGTGATGATTTGAGTCGTAAAAAACTATTATCAAAGGATTGAGACAATTTTATTTCATTATGTGTTGGCAATTTCTTCCCAGATGGGAAAGTCATTGTCTGGAGATGGATATCACTTACCAAGAAAAAAAAATAGATATCTTGGTCAATGAGAACCAAAATTTCATTGACTGACTTTTCCCCTTCAAAATCTAGAAAACAAATAGGCCCAATAAGAGTTTAATATTGTTGTAAAAAGCACAAATAAACTCCTTTTTTTTTTTTTTTCAATTTTCATCACCAAATCTGAGGACCACATATAATTGAGAAAGAATGAATCTCTGGAGAGTATGATACAATATGATGACTTCAAAATTTAACCATATGTAGTGTCACCACTCATAAACTTTTCAACTCTCTTTAATATATTAATACTCATACCTACCCATGCATTGTCATCAAGTTCCACCTAATACTAATCCCCCAAGCATTAAGTTTGGTTTGAAGGAAAAGGTGGGGAAAAGAAAGAAAAAGTAGGAAAATTCATACAAAGGTTTGTTAAGATTTCCTTAACTTTTCTTTCCTTTCTCTATTTTTTCCTTCAAATCAAACACAGCCTTAAAGTCCAATACTAAACAGAGAAATGGGTTTTTCACGTTGACTCACCGAGTTTGTTGAATTGAAACCAATACACCATGCATCATCACATAATGGGAATATCATAGAGAGGACTATGACATTTCCTAGGTACGCTTCCACTTGCGCTTCCACTTGCGCCATCGCCCTTGGCTCGAGAACCATCCACGACATGGCATCGCAACTTCCACATCATTGACCCATGCCGTTTAAAATATGCTTATTCTACTCACTCACGTTTTTATGAAAATTTAAATGAAGTTAACGTAAAGTAACAATAAATATATACCATTGATTCCAGGATCTATGGTTGTTGGGCTTTTTTTTGGGCATCATAAGTGGAATTCCTTGATTTTGGGTTATTAACTTCTCTGGTGAGCTCAATCCATGGTATCTAGGGCCCACCGGTTCAATTCATGGAAATTTCCCCATTTTTTTGGATTTTAATCTATGAAAAATCCTTGAACCTCCCTATATGTTTCTAACAAAAATACTAAGACCTTCCCTCACTTTAAAGTTTAAACCTAACTTTTTACATCTCCTATTCTAAGTTTCAACTTCTAATTTTGACAATAAAATGAGTGAAATATTAATAATACCTTCCAACAAAACACATTCCAACCCCCCTACCAACAACATGATTAGATACTACACATCTCATACATGCTGAGTCCCAGTTTCATAGTGAGATGTGCGGTGGTGTCAAATAATGTTGGTAGGGGTTTGGAACATGTTTTGTTGGTATTGGACAGAAGGGATATTTGGTGTTGATTCTTTCAAACCAAATAGGGGCACCATCGGGATTTAGAAAAACGTTGACCATCGCATCCCGATAGCCACGAAGGACAAATTAAAACAGGTGAAGTGGATCGAGGATGATTTTTGTTCTCTGCCATGTCAGTCAACAAGGGATGACATAGGAAGGTTTAAAGGATTTTTCCTTGTTCCTTTCACTTATTAAACAACTGATTTCCTGGAGTTTTACTCAGTTTCTTGGGAATAGACTTGATTTGTTTAAAGACTCGAAGTCAAGGTCCTCGTGTTATATATATAAGGGTAAAGATATCTCTGGTTGTACTCCTGCACTTGGAGAGAGAAAGATTAGTTGATTGGATTTACATTGTTCCTTGTGCCACCATGGGTGTCAAGGTAAGGGAGTCATCTCCAGCTGGTTAATTGTTTCTCTTTCTCCATCTACAATCAGCTAAATTTAGGATGTGTTTGGTTTGAAAGAAAAGATAGGGAAACCTGTACAAGGCTAGCTTGTACAGATTTCCCTTCCTATCCCTATCAAAGCAGACACAGCCTTGGTGCAATTCCACTATCTGTCACTGGTTTCCTTTGTTTTGCTTAACCTCTGTCTTATCTCTTCATTATTAACACAGAAATCTGTGATCAAAGTCAACATCAACTGCCAAATATGCAAGACAGAAGTACTCAAAGCCGTTACAAAGCTAATGGGTAATTGATCACTAAAACCTCTCAGGCCAAATCCTTCTCTAATCTGGCAAGAATTAAACCAAATGGGTTATCCTTTAACTGAATCTTATTGACAAAGGGTGAACTTAATTAGCAGCTTCACAATTCAAATTCAGTGATGCTAGCTAATAGCCTAATACTAAATGAGAAATTTGATTATTCTTTCTTTCTTTGGTTTACAGATATAGATGAGGTGTCTGTGGATAGCGAGAAGCAAACGGTGTCTGTAACTGGCCTGGTTGATCCAGTCGACGTTGTAAAGCAAATAACGAAGGTGGGGAAGGTGGCTGAGGTTATTAGTGTTGGACCCCCTACAAAGCCTGAATCACCTAAGAAACCTGATGATCAGAAACCACTCCCTCCCTGTTGCAATGACTGCCAACTTGTTGCTGTCAGCTATGGACCCTATAACGGTGGCGGATGCTCCATCCTCTAGATGGAATCGGCTGAATCCTGAAGTGATCTCTTTTCTCTTATGCGTTTGCTTATTGTCCTCTCTCTGTAGATCTCTCTCTTCAATTGAATCAATTCATCATGGACATGTATACGTAAAATGTTGCTACACAGGAAATTAAGAGATTGTTTTCTGCCGGAAATGGTCTGGCATTTGGCACTTACTTGGTGGAGATGAAGAGTGTTTTGATTTCAAAAACGGTTAAGTACAAACCACCACCTTGTACTCAGGGGTTTGTTTTGCCACAAAGAACTCCCTCAATTTCTAGATTTCCGCTTCCGCAATTTGCCCCTTCCTTACTTTTTTAATGGATTCGCGTGAAAGTAATATTATTTAGGGAAAATTAAAGATTAGTACCCTGTAATTTGGGTCTAGTGCCACTTTTATCTTCAAACTTTAAAATGCCATAATTTAACATCCAAACTTTCAAAACTTGCCAATCTAGTACCTGCCATTAACCAGCCCATTAGTCAGCTGTTACGTGCTATTTGAGAAGACACAAATACCCTTTGAGTGTCATCTAGTTCTCTTTATCAACCACCCAAACATTGACACAAAATGAACAGTCCTGATGCAGCACGATCTGGACACTCCTAGCTGGCTGAAACTTGGATCCTAGCTGTGACAGACGGTACCTGAGAAGAAGAGGAACATGAAGGGTTCCCGGGGAGCTCTTCTGGCGGGAACACTCTGATGGCTATGTTAGAACTCTGAGGAAAACTCAAGGAAAACACAGAGATTTAAGAGTGCTGAAAGTGCTAGCTTCAAATACCTTTGCTTCGTGAGGGTCGGGGTCCTCTTATACCGGAGCTCAGTCACATCAGGCATAACCGCCACTGCCCTAGCCGTTACTGCCAGGGCTGAGGTGGCAGGTGCAGGCTGCTGTTGCAGGGTACGGACTCGTCAGGCGTGCCATGCTTTTCAGAGATGGCAGGCACGACACTGCCTGGCAAGAGATGTGGGCGCTGCCACCAGATCCGATAGGTACGGATGTTAGGCGGATCTTCCCTACAGGCTGCCGAGCTAGATTGCACCGAACCGCCTGAGGCTGGGTTGCCTTGCACCGAGGTGCCGAGGTACGCCGAGGTGCTCGCACTGGAGGCGAGCCTTAAGCAAGTACGAACAGAAGTCTCGACGGTGCTGTCCCGAGGTGTTTCTCCCTTGGGACACTTAGCCAAAAGCTGGGGTGCTCCCTTCTTAGGGAGGGGGAGCTCGGAGCCCCTTAGGAGGATCTCGGGTCTCAAGGGGAGCTCGGGTCCCTTTGCATGGAGGGAGCTCGGGGCGCTCCACCCTCAGGCTTGGGGCGAGCTTGGCCTTGCTTCTCGGCGAGTTGGCACACCCTCCGAGTCGTTTGGTCGGGCCTCGGCGAGCTTGTTACGCCCAGTTGTGGCCAAGCTATCGCGCTAAGTTGTCACTTATGCCTGGTCATGTCCACGTATCCCCGTGCTACGAGGTCGGGCCAGATCACCCTACATCAATTGCCCCCCACTCCCTGTGCTGGGGTTCTGACCCAACTGCGGGGAGCCCGCGGTCTGCTGGGTGGATTTGGCTTGGGGCCTAAGCTTTCTTGTCCGCCAACTCATCGGTTGGACCAGTTCTCTGCTCGGTTCTACCAGGCGTAGCTCAGGCCATGTACGGTCTACGTGCGGATGTCACGTGACTTATGGACTCCGGGGACGTCAAAAAACGCGTTAAACTGATTTTGCCTCGAGGGTCGTGCAGTCGGTTTTCATGAGGACTATCAGAGCATTTCGATCTCAACCGTCGATGCCCGCGTACAGTGTCTATAAATAGCGGGGGTCCTGACCATTTTTCCTTTGCCATAAATCCTCAGCCATAGTCTTGAGCTCGCGTCCAAAGCCTCCAGCTCGGGTCAGTTCTTCCTAGTCCGGTTCATCTTTCTTTGGTGAGTCACCCTAGCTCCTCTTCAATTCTGTTAGTTATGTCTTCCTTCGATAGTCAGCTAGATGAGCCTGAGGTGGGTACCTCGGCTCAGGGTGACCCTGCTAGAGTCTAGTTCCCCGAGGCGCGGGAGGCCTCGGGTAAATTGGCGTCAACCTCTCATCGAGGTCGGATGCCGGACAGGTTCGAACCTTCTACTATGACCCTGGAGAGGCTCCGCTACCTTATTCGGCAGTACAATCTGCCTAGGGAGTACACCTACAGTTTACCTGCGGGTAACTTCCCATGGGAGCACGGCCCTGACGAGGTCGTGATCTTCCGAGAGCAGCCCATAGTCGGGCTCCGCCTTCCCTTCCATCCACTTATAGTGGAGGTCCTTAACCATTTCAACGTTACGATAGACCAGCTCCACCCGAACTCGGTCCGTAACATGGTCGGGACAATCTCCCTCTGCTACGAGTATGTCCTCCCCCTAAACTTGGACATATTCTGTTCCATCCTCACAATAAAGAAGAGCGCTTCATGCGTTCTCTCCGAGCACAGGAGGGCTTATTACTTGTCCCCTCGCCCGGGCTTCAAGTTGATGCACAAGCTCCCGAGCAAGATCCCGGCTTGGAAGTAGGACTACTTCGTAGTCCGGAACCCCACGGGGTGGCCCTTCCCCACTCACTGGAGGGCGGCTATCCAAGACCCCGGCATCATCCTTGACAAGAAGACAAGGGAGACATTCCAGTCGTGGGCTGAGATCGGGTGTAGTTATAAGGATTACATCACCGAGAGCAAGCTCATCCAGGCCGGCTTGAGCCCGGGTAGGTAGTCTTAGTACCTTAGTTGTTTGGCTTGCACCTTCCTTTTCTTTTACTCGAGTACTAATGCCGAGCTCTGTTGCAGGTCCCATGGAAGCAGATAAGCTTAAGGTGGATAGACTCTTCAAGCATATGAAGGGGAGGAAGAAGCGGTCTGTTAAGAGAGCTCGCATCGAGTCACCGCCGGCCCCCACTCCCGAGTCCAAGCTTCCACCAGCTCCCCCTTCTGAGCCCGAGCTCCCTGGTGCTCCTCCGATCATTGACTAGGAGGAGTCCGTACCACCTCGGGAGCCCGAGACCTCGACCAAGCCCGCTAAGAAGGCAGTAGCTAAGCCCGAGATTATCACCGGGGTTGCCGACGTAGCAACTGAGGTCTCCGTTGAGCCCATTCGTACAGCCAAGACGGTGATCTCCAGCTCGGGGAGCCCGAATGGGGGCCGGAGTATCTTGGTCCCCCAGTGCAGCCTTCGAAAAAGAAAATGAGCCGTTTATTCCGAGGAAATCTCAGCCTGGGCCGATCTACTCACCCCTGCCCAACTCAGAGCCCGAAGTGCTACCCACACTATGGTGGTAAGTTCTCCCTTATTTCTCCCTTTCTTTCATATGTATGTTTCTTCGGTACTAACCAACTTTCTTTATCAGGCGAATTCCGCCGTGCATGCCCTAACTCTTCAGTCCGAGAGGAACCTGAAGCAGGCTTTAACCGCCGAGGAGTCGTCCCGCGTAGCTCATATCGATCTGAGGGCAGCTCGCGAGCAAATCCACCGGTTGGAGAGCGGCGCCAGGGCCCAGAGGGACGTTATTGCGGTGCTGACGGCGGAGAAGGACGTGCTAAGGGGCGATGTGGAGGCCCTCAAAGCGGAGCTGGCACGCGAGAGGGGTGAGCTGGACGCCCTCAGGGCAGAGGCGGAAGGCCTTAAAAAGAACAAGAAGGCCCTCTTGCACGAGGTGGAGTTCCTCAAGGCTGACATCGAGGAGAAGACTGAGATATTTACTCAAGCCATAGAGGAGACAAAGATCAAGGCTGTTGCGGAGTACATCTAGTCTGACAAATTCGATGCCGTTCTGGGGGAGGCCTACCGCAAGGGGTTCAAGCTCAACAGGTGGCTGATAAGGCACACATACCCCGAGCTTGACACGAGCGCCATTACCACCTTGCAAATCACGTATGAGATAGCTCGTCAAGCCACAGACGTTCCGGATTCCGAGGAGGAGGACGGTGATGAAGAAGCAGAGGCCCCTGATAAGCCTGAAGCTCCCGAGGAGGTCCCGTGCGGAGATGAAGAGCCCCCAAAGTGATTGTTTTCTGTATTCCGAGCCTGCGAGCTCAGTCTGTTGTTGTTGTTTTTTTTTTTTTTTTTTGTCGAGCTGATTGTACAAAACTTACTTGTTAATGAAATTGACTTTTCTTTTCCAAGTGTTGTTTTATCCGAGCTATCATAGTTGAGTGTGCGAAGTGATTGACATAGTAAGGCATATGCCCGAACTGTCTTGTAGCGTACATCGAGGTGATTGACATAGTAAGGCATATGCCCAAACTGTCTTCTGGTTGTACGCTGAGGTGGGCTAAACGTCGCGGAATCTACTGGTCTGCTTGCATCCTCGATACATTATGTATTGTGGTGCCGAGCTCCTTGGTCAGCTCGGTGTTTTAGCCCCTTGGCTGGGGGGGGGGAGTGGCTTCAGCCACCCTTAGAATTCGTTCGTGTCATAGAAGCGGCTAGGTTATTGTGCCGAGGTCTTTGTTAGCTCGGCATTTTGGCCCTTAGGCTCTGAGAGTGACACGTGGTCTACTCAGTTATTTATAGGTAATACTGCCTTAGGTTGACAATATTCCATGCTCGAGGTACTTGTTTCCTTCCAGGGTTTCGAGCTCGTATGTTCCTTCCCCGAGTACTCGCTTTACTCGGTAGGGTCCTTCCCAGTTCGGACCGAGCTTACCAACACCAGGCTCAGGCACCATTACCTTACGGAGAACCAGGTCGCCAACGCGGAGAGTCCGCTTTTTGACCTTGGTGTTATAGTACCGAGCTACCCTTTGCTGGTAGGCCACGGTCCTGATGCATGCGAGGTTCCGTACTTCATCAAGTAAGTCGAGGTTAGTACGTAGCTTGTCTTCATTTGCCCTGTCATCATACGCTCCTAGTCTCAGCGAGGGAACTTCGATCTCGGCTGGAATGACTGCTTCGGTGCCGTAGGTGAGGTTAAAGGGGGTTTCTCCTGTGGCGGTCTTTTCCGTGGTATGATAGGCCCATAATGCACTGGGCAGCTCGTCTGCCCATAGTCCCTTAGCTCGGTCCAGGCGCGCCTTTAGTCCGCGGAGAATAGCTTTTTTTGTGACTTCCCCCTGACCGTTTACCTGAGGGTGCGTTACTGAGGTGAAATTCTGCTGAATTCCCATGTCTTGGCACCAGTTTTGGAATTTGATGTCTTCGAATTGCTTACCATTGTCAGAGATTAGTACCTGAGGTAATCCGAAATGACACACTATGTTCTTCCAAAAGAAGTTCTACACATTCCGGGCTGTGATCGTTGCGAGGGGTTCAGCCTCGACCCACTTCGTGAAATAGTCAACTACTACCACTAGGAACCTCCTTTGCCTTGTCACTGGTGGGAATGGCTCGAGTAAGTCAATCCCCCATTGTGCAAATGGACATGGGATAGTGAGGTATTTTAGGTCGGCGGTAGGCCGGTGGTGGATGTTGGCATGCTTCTGACACTTGTCGCATTTTTTGATGAGCTCGATCGCATCTGCCTTCATCGTTGGCTAGTAATACCCCTGTCGTAGTGCTTTCTAAGCGAGGGCTCTGCCCCCCAAGTGTCCACCGCACAGGCCCTCATGAGTATCGTGGAGGACGAGCTTGACACTCCTAGCTGGCTGAAACTTGGATCCTAGCTGTGACAGACGGCACCTGAGATGAAGAGGAACATGAAGGGTTCCCGGGGAGCTCTCCTGGCGGTAACACTCCGATGGCTAAGTTAAAACTCTGAGGAAAACTCAAGGAAAACACAGAGAGTTAAGAGTGCTGAAAGTGCTAGCTTCAAATACCTTTGCTTCGTGAGGGTCGAGGTCCTCTTATACTGGAGCTCAGTCACATCAGGCGTAACCACCACTGCCCTAGCCGTTACTGCCAGGGCTGAGGTGGCAGGTGCAGGCTGCTGCTGCAGGGTACGGACTCGTCAGGCGTGCCATGCTTTTCAGAGACGGCAGGCACGACACTGCCTGGCAAGAGATGTGGGCGCTGCCACCAGATCCGGCAGGTACGGATGTCAGGCGGATCTTCGCTGCAGGCTACCGAGCTACATTGTACCGAACCGCCTGAGGCTGGGTTGCCTTGCACCGAGGTGCCGAGGTACGCCGAGGTGCTCGCACTGGAGGTGAGCCTTAAGCAAGTACGAACATGAGTCTCGACGGTGCTGTCCTGAGGTGTTTCTCCCTTGGGACACTTAGCCAAAAGCTGGGGTGCTCCCTTCTTAGGGAGGGGGAGCTCGGTGCCCCTTAGTAGGAGCTCGGGTTTCAAGGGGAGCTCGGGTCCCTTTGCACGGACGGAGCTCGGGGCGCTCCACCCTCAGGCTTGGGGCGAGCTGGGCCTTGTTTCTCGGCGAGTTGTCACTCCCGCCGAGTCGTTTGGTCGGGCCAGATCACCCTGAGTTGTCACTTATGCCAGGTCATGTCCACGTGTCCCCGTGCTACGAGGTCGGGCCAGATCACCCTACATCAAGTCCTAAATCCTTGCCTCTTCTGTTTAAGAAAGTTACTGAGATGTAACCCCAACTTTCTTGAACAGAAAAGGCTAAGATTTGAGACTGTTCTTTTTTATCAACATGTGGATGGTTGATAAAGAAAATTAGATGGCACTCAAAAGGCATTTGTATCTTTTCAAATATCACTTAACGGCTTATTAACTAATTGATTAATGACAAATATTGGTCTTGTTACTAGAAACAAAGGAATGGAAGAATTCTGTAAATTATATTGCAGAGTAAAAGTTGTTCAAGTCACTTTTACAAGACTATACAAGGGTATTTGTGAGGCTTACCCTAAAATTAATAAAAATATTAAAAAGAAGATATCGATCATCTCTTCTTCATGTTCTGCATACCCTTCTTAGAAAAAAAAAATTAAAAAAGTAAAATCTCCATGCATCACTTTCATGGTGTTTGGAAGCGTGGGTGTTTTTTGGGATCGATTTTCAAGAAAAAAATGCCTATATACTTCCAAGACCCGTTGTTCACAAAAAAATATTTTTACCACATAGACAGTGAGCAATACTATGCTGTTTGGTAATGTGATTTTCATCATCGTTTTTTATGTATATGCTGACTGGTAAGCACTACATAAGATGCACATCAGTCAACCGTTGGGGGAAACGGTTCACCGATGCATGAAACACCAAATTTGGCATTTTATGCATCGGTAGGGTCCTGATTTTTGAGACATGCCCGATTTTTTAATAATTGGTTGAACCAAACAATGAGATACATATAGGTGTTTGTTGAAACACTTATATGGATCCGACGTGGCACTGTTTTTTTGAAAAATGGCCACAGTTACAAACATCCCCAAATCAATATTTTGCATTTTCTTTTTCCCTTCTTCTTCTTCCTCCTCTCTCTCTCTCTCTCTCGTGAAATCGCCATCGTTTAAGCTTTGTTTGGTTTATAATTGTATAGGTTTCCTTAAACACAGCCTTAATTACGGGATTGAGTAAGAAAAGGATGGACATAGATAGTTCTGGCTTGTGCATGGCTTATATTTTCCTCTATTAGCAGGTTTTTAATGGCGAGAAATTAAAGACTCCTTTCTATATATTACTGCACTGCTAAAAGGGTAGTGCAAATTAAATCTAAAATATCAGCAATTAATTAACTAACACACCCCCAATTAAGTAAACATTATTTCTGAAAGCTTTTCTTTCTCCTTGGGAATAGCTCCTTTAATTGGGAGCTCCCAAATGAATAAGCAGTTCTAGTATTGATGACTTGGTCGCATCCCGGTTGAATCAAGTTGCAGGGTCTGCCATAACTATAGAAGCTTTGAAAAGTTCAAACAGAGACAATACTAGAAGCTTTGTCATATTAATGAGGGTCTGCCATAACTATAGAAGCTTTATTAATGAGGTTTCTATGAGATTTATATTCGTTGAATGTGATAAGGAAATGATCCATTTAAGCTAGTAGGTAAACCTTAATTCCTATAAATAAATAATGGATCATATTAACTACCTATAAATAAATAATATGACAAGGAAACGATCCATTTAAGCTACTAGGTAAACCTTCTTATGGATCAGATTTGTAGGACTGAGGTGTAAGGTTAGGCCGAGGAGTGGTTTTTTTGAAAGATGAAGAAAAGCCTTCAAGGAAGGTTAAAGCTTTTTGGTAAGGACTTGGGAAAATGAAAGAATCATGGAAATTCGGGAGTCTCGGTAGCAAAAATGTTCAAGATTCAATGATATCTAACGTGAGGAGGATCCTCTATTTATGAAGAAGATCCTGAGATCCTAAAAGGTAAGAGATGAGGATCTTTGCTCCGTATCGGGAAAGGGAATATATTATTCACTGTCAATTATTGGGTACGCTAATGGGGCATCGCCACATGTCTCATGAAGATATTCTCAAGGATCAGTTTTTCTTATCCTCGAGATTCCTCATTATTCACGTGTGCTACTACCCTTTTGCACGCCATGACTAATCCTACGTGGAGACGATGACGTCACTGTCTGAAGGTTGGTATTTTGTTAATGCCTCGTGGCAGTTCGCAAAGTGCTTCATTGTAATGGATTTGCGTGTGTTTGAGTACACACGGGCCTTGCCATGGGCTCAGCCCATTATCCTCCCCGACCCGCTACCCGGAACAGGTTTGCAGGCGGTGAGTTTCCCGCATGTCATCGTGAGTGTGACTTCGTCCCACACTCAAATGTGCTTGGGTTTTTTAGGCAAGTCTTTCTGAGACTTGTTTAGGTTTCGGCATTGTCTCGACTTGGTGGGCCGCGGGTTTATTGTGGTTCTGCTTAACATGTCACGGGTACATCGCGGTAGTGATGATGGACCGTAAGTTCATCGCAACATGGGGGTTGACTGTAGGCTGCTTGTAGGTGTTTTTGTGGTGTTATTCTTGGTGTTTGAGTGCTCTTTGAGGGTCTGAGTGAGCCGTATGCACCTACATTAGCCCCTGCTTATCGGTAAGTGGGAGCTTATCGATAGGCATATTGTCCTTTTTGTTTTTGAGTTTTGTGGTGGTTTCATTGGGTCTGGTGTTTCTGCCTGCTTTGTGGTTTTCTATAAATCGCATGTACCCTGTGTTTGTGCTTAGTATCTTATTACGGTCTAAAGCTTAGCCCCCCTGTCTTTTGGTGATTAATTTTCTAGCAACAGCTAGTGTAATATAAATCGCGTGTTCTGGGCCCCCCCTGAATGTTGTCAGGAAGGAAATCACCAAAAGATAACCAGACTCATGGTTGTGGGTGCAGCTATCTGACCACTTCCATTGGAGATGATTGGTGATTGAGGTGCGGTGCTGTGGTCACCATTTCGCTTATGCGGATGTGACAGGCGCCGTGTGCATCGCTCGGGTTTCCTCTGGCTAAGTGACGGCGCTAGATGTATCATTACGTTTGGTTAAGTGTGTTGCGACATCTCATCTTCTTGTGGGTGTACTAGGGAATCGTGCTACATTGTCCCTCGCGATGATCCATCTAGATGTGCTTGTTCAGTTCTTTTTGTTGGGTCGTAGGTTGCCTATAAAAGGGTGCAGGGTGCCTTGTTTCGTATCACTGCCAGTGTTTAATCTGTCTTTCTTGTTTTTGTTTTCCTTTTTCTATTCACGGTTGGGGATGGCTTATATCGAAATGATGCGTAGATGCCCATTATTGAATCTGTGGGTTCTAACTCGCCATTTCCGGTGGGGTCAGCGTTGTCTCTGGAGTACACCATGGTTCGTCAGTTGCTTAGGCGGTACTGTGAGGAAAATGTTATAACCCCCTTGGGGTATGATGTTGTCGACGGGGTACCCTGTTCATTGAGTTCATTTGGAAGATAAGTTTGCACTGACAAGGGAAATAATGAGTTTTGCAAAAGTGATTGTTTGGTTTGGTTGGTTGCCTCCAGTGGAGCTGCCCTCCGTTGTCGTCAGTCCAGCGCTGAACATGCTCACGACGGTGATGTCCGAGATCATGAACCTCCCTTGTGACCAAATTTCGTGGCCAGTCCTCGCGCAATGGTTGAGGACCCGTGAGAGTTTCTCCGTGATCGTTTTCCATGTCGTGGAGATTGAGGAACGTGCCATTCGACTAGCGCACGTATTTTAAAGGGCGGGTCTCGGGGACTCGCCGTTGGTTTACGAGCGATCTATAGCGGATGTGCACCGTTGCATGGAGGTAGTAGAGGCAAGACTGTCTGCAGCTACAAGGAGTCTCGCAGACCTCGAGGCACAGTGTGCTCGTCAGCGTTGCTTGGTAGCGGAGATAGCTGAGCTTACAGTGTATGAGGCTCGGGAGCCTATGCTTTAGGATATTGGAAGTAGCGAGAGATGAGTGGACCGCTCAATAAATGTTGTATTTTGTTTGCAAATATGTAAATTAATTTTTGAATGAAATCAATGAGATTCTCTGCATCCTGGTGTACTTAATCTAATGTTATTTTGTATTGTATTGTGCTTTTGAGAAAGGATGGTGTGATGCTTTGGTCGAGTTTAATTGTGTGCGTCTGGGTGGCACCCATGGTGTGTTGGTGCTTTATCCCAATTTGGGCAAAAGATTAATTTGCTTTCCTTGCTTGGCTACATTATTACACTAGGTGTTGGTGATGTTGCGATCACGCTGTGAGTCCCCTCGGCTGCTCAGCTCTTCGAGGGAGGAATAGCTTGTAGGGGAAGAACCCTTCCTGAGTAATGGCCTTATCAGCTTAGTGTCAATCCTGTGAAGGTCATCCCCATCGGGACTCCATGATTGGTTGGGTTCGTTTCGTGGCACCTGTTGGTAGGGCCATTTGATTGACGCTTGCGAAATCATTATGATTTAATCGCGTGTATAGGGAAAATTCAATGCCCGATACGGTTCAGCGACAATTACTGACGTGGCATATTGTTTGAATTAATGTGCTCCCCTGGTCCTGCCTTCCTAAGGGTGTTCGAGTAATTTTATATAGTTTCTTTTACTCTAAGTAATTCTTCGGTTATTGGACAGGCGTCCGTTTATCTGTGCCGGCGCCGTTCAGTCTGCTACGCGTACGAGTGTTGAACAATCTTTATAACACTAGAGAAAGGGATCCGAGCAGTTCCTTTCACCTTTAATTTATGCTTAAGGTTCCTTTTGCTGAACACTCTTTTAATCTCGCTTTAATTTCTATTCATGGCTCCACGTTGCCACAAGGATGTTAGGGTCACCGAGGAGCAAAAGACTAAGAAGACTGAGAAAAGGATAGGGTGCCCTTTTATTGATTTCGTTAGAGAAGTCGATATGGTGGAAATGCTCTCGGAGAGGGAGGCCACCTTGGCCGCTACGGGGGAATAGGATTTTGGCCTCCGGTCCCAGTGGTTAGATCCTATTCGGGGGAACAAATTGTTTTGCCTTTGTGGTCGGTCTGACCAATCCATTTCCTATAATTGTTAGGAACCTATGACCAACAATTCGAGGTCCCCTACTAGCTATACTGCATGGGCAGAATTCATTCTTGAAAACCCCATGTATTGTCGGATGCTACAAGATTCCGACTTACTTAGGCTCATTGATTGCTACATGAGTTTGTCTGGTAGGGAATGTGTGAAGTATGTAGGGCGTCTATTGGAACAATGGTGTTGTCGCACCCATACGTTCGTCGAGGCGTTTGGGGAGTTCACTGTGATAGTTGAAGATGTGCTGCCTTGCTAGCGCTTCCCATTGGTGGTGTTGTGTTTGCCCACCATCTCCAACACGCTGAATCCATTTTGGTGGAGTATAAGGAGTTGTTGTGTGACGAACTCCTCAGTTAGATTGCAGTGTTTAAGGCACAGGAGGATCGGACTACCTCACGTGGGAAGATGTCACTTGACCATT
>NW_010729185.1:154627-195592 GCF_000365185.1 Nelumbo nucifera
TGCAGTGTTTAAGGCACAGGAGGATCGGACTACCTCACGTGGGAAGATGTCACTTGACCATTGGATGGAATTCTGGTTAGAATCATGCGGTGGTCAAGACATAATGGTGAGGAGCGTGGATAGTCAATGCCACTTGCGGTCTTCATTCTTTACGTCACTTCTCGATTCCTCTTTCCTTGTCCCCCAAACTATGATCTACGGACGTCCTTGGTGTCACTTGCGGTGCTTGTCGCGTCTGGACACAAGCTTCCCCTGGCCTTGATGTTCATGGGGTATCTTTATGCGCAGATGGATGACACTGTGTAGCAGTTGGTAGATCCGAGCTGCAAAAGGCATGTCAGCTATATATGTGCGTCGTTTCTATGGATGTATCTGTGTGAGCGTTTCGACCTCGCGGTTACTCCACGCTCGCTTACCCGTTTCTGGGTCCCTATGGTAACCTTGTGTGGGGACGAATTCGAGAACAAGGTGTTTGAGGTGTGTAGGGGGAAAAGATGGTTGCAAGCTGCTCGTCACAGGAGCTTCAAGATGGCCAAAATTAGTGTGAGGTTGGCATCGCTGGATGGGTTTGAGTGGAGGCCCTACGCTCACCCGATTCATAATGCTCTCTCGTTTTGTGCTGGCGCGCCTGTTCCTGTTGATGTGGACCAACAATGTGCCTTTGAGGTCGATAGTCCTGCTACGAGTATAGTGCGATAAGTCGCGTGGCCGGACGTGGTGGCTTATTTCGATCGCAACGGTTAGGCGTAGCTGGCCGTCTACCACCCCGATCGGGTGATGCATCAGTTCGGCTATGATGACTTGGGTGGCCAGTTTCTGCGTTCATCAGGGGAGGACGTTTTCTGGACTCGGCGGCATAACTGCGCTTTTCCGGGGTGTGCACATTTGCCTGTTGCACGGTTCTTTAGAGTGTCGAGGTGCAAAGCCCTACGATTGTCCTATCTTTGTTCTTTGTTTGTGGGTTTCCAAGACGTAGTCGGGAAGACCTATGAGCTCTGTCATTCCTTGGCCCCTCCTGAGGGTCATGCTGCCAATCGGGGTGCCAATCTAACCCCTGTCATGACGCAGTCGTCACAGAGGCTCGGGGCCAAACGCAATAAGGGGCCTTTGGTATTGGAAGAGGGGGAAAGTAGTCGTCCCCCCATTGCGAAAAGGTTAAGGTCTGCGAGGGTGCCCCGCCCTCCACAGTTTAGTCTGGTGTCAGAACCTCTAGCTGTTGCTTCATCGCATGTACCTGTGGATGATCAGGGAGTTCCGGCAATGGCCCCTGTGGAGGAGGTTGTTCTAGTGGTGAAGCCGGTGGAGTTAGTAGTTGCATCATTATCCACCGAGGGTGCCATAGTTCGACTTTCTAGCGGGCGGATGAAAAGGAGGGCCCCCCTTGCTAGAAGTGAGGCTTTGGGGATGACAATTCGGTAAGCGTATGTAAGTTATGCTTTATGTTTCTTTCTGTTCCATGATGAAGCGAGACTGTATTAATTCTTTGGGGGCGTTTGGCAAGTCTTTCAACAGAAGATCTTCTAGTAGCTAAAGACCCATAAGACCACAAGTGCTTTCATAAGTAGATGTAGAAAGTTCAAAGATCGTTTTTGCAGTAATTGTAACAGATATTATAGAAAGCTAGGAAGACATGAAGATCGTTTGGCAAAGTCCATAATAGTGACGAATAAACATGTGCTTAATACACATGTGAAATATCAAGTGTGAGACCCAATAATACATTCAAATATGCAAATACTACTCTTGGGTCCCACTTATACAATTACTTATACAAAATATTAAAGTGGACCCATTAATGTATCCACTTTCATCTTTCGCTTACACACATACATCACTTGCTTGACCCCACTCATGTGTTTACCTATACAAAATATTGAAGTGGGACCCACTCATGCATTCACCTATACAAATAAAACAATGTGGGCCCCACTCTCATTTTGGGCCAGCACATATATTATCCATTGGCCCCGTGGCTGTTATAGTGTTCAATATCCTGTTTAGTATAAAATTGTAAATGGATTTCTTTCACCCATGGATGTTACAGTGTTCAATATCCTCTTTAGTATGAAATAATTCAAAGAAGAACTATCAAATGCTCCAAGATAATTTATGATAGCAATTCTAGCAAATAACAAGAAAATTAGAGAATTAATAGTTGTGTGTAACAGAAATAATTTTCCAATAAATAGCTAATCTTCATCAACGGAAAAGAGGAATAAGTATTATAATTTGGCAATTGGGAAAAGTCAGAAATGAATTGATAATCGATTGTAGCAGAAATAACTCTTCAATAAATAGTAATATAGGATTTGAGGCAATTTTGTGATATGCCCACAAAGAGGTTCTTTCTTAGCTCTAGACCAGCTAAACTAGCAAATCAGTGAAAGAATCTACACTGCATTGAGTTAAAAAAAACCATTGTCCCACCTTCACAGTAATAGTAATTAATATGATATCATAAGTATTTTTAATAATTCCCCTCTCTCTCTGTCCCCGTTGTTGGTTCACATTAGCAAACAACCCTTTGATTTGATCTTGGGACGGAGCTTGGCCATAGAAGGGAAGTAAACAATAGAAACTTTTATTAAAACAAAGAAAGCATATGGGTTTTAATAAATTGAATGGAAATTCTTCAAATTTAAGTGCTCTTAATTGTAAGCACTCGGGCTGGTCGTCTCTGATCTCCCAACTCATCCTCGAAAAACACAACAATTTTGATGAAACAAGCCTCCTTGCAATTGAATTCATATTGGTATCAGCAGATCATCCAAAGACAAGAAAACCCTGAAGGGAAACCACAAGAAATAGCCCAGATTGGAAGGCCAAAGAACCTAGCATGAAGGGAACGAGAAGCAGAAGCTAAGGTAAGCAAATTGAATATTAAACAAAGAGGCGAAGAGATACCTAGATGGAAACAAAGATAGAAAAAGAAGAATTTAAAACCAGGGAAATTATGAAAAAAAATTAAAACCCAGATCGTATAAATAGTGAAAGAATCAAAAGGCCAAAGCCAGATGGCAAATGAATAAAGAAAAGGATGAACAGAAGAGAAAAAACAATAGAACTAACTAGGTTGAGAATTGAAAAGATGATCAACTGAACAGAAAAATAGACCAAGCTCAACCCTCCCCAAAATTAAACAAATAAATAAAGCAGACCCATGTGGAAAATCAAAGTAAAGAAAAAGAAGGCGTACAAGGTAAACCCTATTGAGGTGAAAAATGAAAAATATTTGCAGGTTTGAAAAACAAAAAGCCATCACCGGGAGAGGTGCTGTAGTTTTTGTCCACATTGATTTATCACCATCACCTGCATTAATTCATTAATTACTATTTATGTCCCTTCGAATTCTTTAGACACGGTTTGGGGAGACCCAGAATTTTTAATAATCAATTGTAGCAGAAATAGCTCTTCAATAAACAATAATATAGGATTTGAGGAAATTTTGTGATATATCGGCAAGGAGGTTCTTGCTTAGCTCTAGACCAGCTAGAACTAGCAAATCAGCGAAAGAATCTACACTACAATTAGTTTCTGAAAAAAAAAACCATCGTCCCTCCTTCACAGTGAGGGTAATTAATAATTCCTCTCTCCCTCTGTCCCCATTGTTGGTTCACATTAGAAGAAGAAGAAGAAAAAGAAAAAGAAAATGAAAAAAAAAAAAAGAAGATGAAGAAGAAAGGAGGAGGAAAATACTTTCTATCGAGGAGGGTTTTACACGCACATTGAGGAATGGGTGGTTTTGTTCGAAGAACCCCAACTATTTTCTCAATCGTGCACTTCTTGGTTCGCGTATGATAAAGCTTACAAGGCCCAAAATTTGTATAAGCTTGAGTTGGAGCTTCTCAATTTTGGGGATTTTTGGGCTTGCACAAGCTTTTTGAGCTGCCCATCTTCTTGGCTTCTCGGCTTCTTGTCTTCTTTTGCCAAACGGAAAAGGCTAAAAAATTGGGTTTTCAGGCTTTGAGAAGCATAGAAGACACCATTGAAAGACTTGTCAAAGTAAGGACGTTAGAAGAAAATGTCATTATATGAGATTATATCGCACGTTAGAAGAAAATCTTAAAGAAATTCATCACAAATTTGTTCATAGAAAAAAAAAATGCACATTTATATGATTACAAGGAAACATGACTATTCAAAGTAAGGCTTCAACCAATAAGCGTTTATGGTTTTGTTGTCGTTGACTATGTCTACAGTTTTGAGTACATAATAACCCGAATTATGAGCTGTCTTATCAAATAGGGCCCTTCCCATGTTGGTGTGAACTTTCATGCAGATTTGCCTTGCCTAACGTTGAGGGCCGTCTTCAATACTTTATCCCCTACTTTGAAGTGTCTAGGCCTTAAGTGCCTGTTGAAATTGGTGGCTAGGGCCTGTTTGTATTCATTTTGCTTTTCCATAGTTCTATCTCTAACTTCATCCACTACCTCGAGTTTGTCTACGAATAGCTCATTCAGGTCTTTTGGTTTGTTCTTCTTAACCATTACGAAGGCTATCCTAGCGGACACGGCTCAGATTTCTGCTGTCAGTACTGCTTCTTGGCCATAGACTAGGAAATAAGGCGTCACCTGTGTACTCTTCCTGATTGATGTGCGATAAGCCTACAGTGTCTCCAATAGTTTTTCTGCCCAATCCTTTTGATTATCGACCACCGTTTTTCTTAGCATTCTTAATAGTGTTTTGTTTGTGGCCTCCGCTTGATTGTTGCCCTGGGGGTAATATGTTGTAGATGTCCCTAATCTTGCCCCGTATTGCCCTAAAAGGTTACGAAACTCTTCATTTTTTATGGAAAGGCCGTTATCAGTCAAAATTTGCATTGGTACCCCAAACCTATGGACTATGTTTTGTCTCAGGAAGTTCGCTATGTTGGCGGCATAGATTCGTTGTAAGGGAACGACTTTTGCCCACTTAATGAACTAATTTGTCGCAACAATGATGAAGCAGTACCCCTTAGAGGGTGGATGTATCTTTCCTATGAGATCTAACCCCCAAGTGTGAAAAGGCCAAGGTGTGATAACTAGGTGCAGGTTGTTGGCAGGCTTGTGGATCCTTTCTCCATGGATTTGGCACTTATGGATCCTTTCTCATAGTTGTCCAATAAAATCCAAGATGTAGGATGTGGTTGTGCAGGGCAAGCTGGCCTTGATGGGTTGCGGGTTCAGAGCTATGGGCTATCTCTAAGATATCGTCAATTTCCTCGCCGGTTAAGCATCACAGAGGTTTGCCCATGTGGGATTTCCTTTACAGCACCCCGTCTTGGAGGTAGAATCTCTTGATTTTGGACAGTAGCTCCCTCCGCAATTGGATGTCGATGGGGAGTGTGTGCTCCCGCAAATATTCTATGTACATCTTCCTCCAGTCCTCATCGCAGATCACCAAGCATTCCTTGCTGTTTGTCTGCGGGACACATTTATCTCATTCTCTTCGCAACTTAGTGGAGTCCCATTTTATTGTAGGCCAATAATATCCCAACCGTTGTAATTTACGGAATAGGGTGCTCGTGATATCTCTACAAGTGGCTTTTGGATTTTGTCCAACACTGCCTTCGCTTCCTTCTTGCCCAAGCACCTTGTCCTTACGCTGTCTAACTCTCGTTGATACAGCACCCCATGCAACAACTGAAATTTTGCGATCAACCTAATATCTTGTGTTCCTATGGCGTGACCTTTCAGTTTTTGTATTACCCCATATCTCCAATCGTCACCTGCTATTTGCCCATCATCTTCCACCTTGTCTTGTAGGGTGAGAGTTGATTGCCTGTTGATTATTTGAATAGTAATCTCTATCGGCTCTGGACTGGCTTGTATCTTGGACCCTAGGGTAGCTAGTGCATCAGCAGACCTGTTCTTGGCTCTATTCTGATGCTCGAAGTCTATATCCAAGTTGCGGACTAGTTTTTGAACCAGGGTCCTATAGGGTAGGATGGTGAGCTCCTTTACTGTTGAGCTCCTGTCAAGCTGCCCAATTACTAGCTTTGCATCACCAATCACCTTTATCTTCTTTGCGCCAACTTCAATCGCTTTTATCAGACCAAGGACTAGTGCTTCATATTCTGCTATGTTGTAGGAACAGGGGAATTGGAGCTTAAATGAATATGCAGTGGTTTATCCGTCTAGGGAGGTCAAGGTTACTCCAGCCCCGACCAATGTGCTCGTGCTGCTCCCATCAAAGGTTAAGACCCACTCTCTGTTTTCTACTAGGGCGACCATGGGTATGCCTCTGGGGACTTCCTCTGATATAGGGAAGTCGGAAGTTGATGGAAAGGTTGCTAGTAGGTCAGCGGTTGCCTGACATTTGACAGCTTTAGGTTGTGTGTACTCTATCTCATATTTGATGAGTTGCATCATCCATTTTACGAGTCAGCTGGAAAGAGGATGTATGTCCCTGAAGAATTTAATCAGGTCACTCCGCTCAATGAGCTACACCTTTTGCCCTAGGATATAGTGTCTGAATTTCTGTGTAGCAAAGACCAAAGCCAGACACTATTGCTCCATATGAGAATAGTTCTTCTCTGCCGCCTTGAGGGTCCTATTGGCGTAATAAATGGGGCTTTCTATCTTATTCTCATCTTCTTGCGCCAACAGGCACCCTATGGCCTCCGTCCCTGTTGCGATGTACATCCTGAATTCTCGCCCGTCTTTGGGTGGTGACATCGCAGGCGCCTTAGCCAATGCTTGCTTCAGCTACTCAAAGGTGTCCTGATGCTCCTGGGTCCATTTGAACTTGACAACTTTCTTGACTTATTTCATCAATGGTAGAGCTGCGTGTGCGAGGCCGAGAACAAACCTCCGCAAATCGGAAACTTTTTCAAGAAATGTCTTTAACTGGGATTGGTTTACGGGTGATGGCAGATCTAACATAGCTTTAGCCTTACTTTCGTTTGGATGAATTCCAGTCTAATCTAGTCTATAGCCTAAGAATTTTCCTGATTGCACTTCAAATGCACATTTTAGTGGATTCAACATTAATTTGAATTCTCTGCATCAAGTAAAGGTCTTCCTTAAGACTTCGGAGTGCTCCTCTTTTTTCTTGGCTTTGATGACTATGTCATCCACGTAGCATTCTATTTATTTGTGGATCATGTTGTAAAAAACACTAGTCATGGCTCTCTGATATGTGGCTCTGGCATTCTTCAACCCAAAGGGCATCATTTTATAATAGAAGTTTCCTATGGGTGTTCTAAAGGCCGTATGGGGTGCGTCTACGGGGTCCATGAAGATTTGGTTGTACCCACTGTAGGCATCCAAGAAAGAGAAAAGTTTGTGTCCCGCCGTCGAATCTATCAAAACCTCCATATTAGGAAGAGGGAACTCGTCTTTCGGACATGCCTTGTTTAGGTCCCTAAAGTTGATGCAACATCTATGATAAGGTGAGGTTAGTACCTGGGTGTTGCGTTATTTTCTAAAGAGTTGGGTGGAAAACACTGACCTTAGCTGTCCATTCTTCTTTTTCACTGGAACCACGTTGGCTAACCATTGGGGGTGTGCTATGGATTTGATGAAGCCTACTTTTAGAAGCCTCTCTACTTCCTCCTTAATCATCAGCGTTATCTCCGGCTTAAAGACCCTTTGCGGATGCATCACTGGTTGGAATTTTGGATCTATACAAATGGAATGGCGGACGAGCTCTAGGTCAAGTCTTGGCATCTGGTCGTATGACCAGGCGAATACATCCTAAAACTCTGTGAGGAGAACACGGGTTAAGCTGGCTCTGGGTTCTAAGATTTTGTGATAAGGTGTTACCTTACCTTTTAGAAGTGCGATTAGTTTTTCCCTATCCTTTGTTGCTAACTTGGCGGATATGTACAAAGGTTTCTTGTCAGATCCGTCAACTGCTAAGTTGATTTCTTCTAACGGTTCTTCAACTATGTCGATGGAGTCCGTCATTCACTTTGGAGGTGTCCTAACTTCATCGCAATATTCTAATGTGTCTTCTTTTGATTCCTGAGGTTGTTTAATTGTTATTTGTCTCGAATCTAAGGCATTATATGCTTTCATAGGTATGTGGTCTAAATGTTGTATATTTGTGCCCAATTCAATGGTTGAATCATCGTTTGATGGCATGATCGTAGCAATATCATTTTGCGACGTGGTGAAATAGTACTGGTTGAAACACTACTCGGAATAGTTAGAAAATGTAATGATTTCTTTGAAAAATATCCTTTTGGAAAACATCGGAGATAGATAGAGATCAAAAAAAACTTTTTGAGAAATAGATTTCACTCTTGATACATACTACGATCAGGCCATGTTAAGCAATTATGTAAAAAAGAATCATACCTCGAGGATGGCCTTCTTAGTCGCGGGAGGTTCGTCACTCTCGTGGTCCTTGATGATGTTATAATATTCCTTGTTGTCCCCCGTCATTCGTACGCATCTGCTTCTCTTTCGTTGCTCTGGCGTCCCCACAGGTTCATTCTTAGACGGTAGCCTTGTCCCCTCTACTTTGGCTATCTTGGTTTCGCTGTCCTCTGCTAACTCCATAAAGTTGATGGCATCTTGGAGGTGTGCTTTGGACTTGTCGAACGGGACCCTAGTGTCCGGGATCCTTATTGACCTCCCTCAGTATCTGGCCTTGATGCATTGGCGATATGTTGAAGGGACAAGGGCTAGATCGTGTATCAATGGCCGCCCCAGAACTGCGTGGTAAGAAGTCTTCCCTCGACCTACCTGGAACTCTTGTGTCATACTGAACGGCTCGATCACAACCTGTAGCTCTATAGATCCTTCAGTGGTCGATGGGTTACCATTGAAATCCGTTACTTCCAACGGCAGCCCCTTGATGTCCCCCTTTCGAATACTCATAAGCTCCAGTGTGTGGACCGGGATGAGATTTACGGATCTTTCGGGGTCGACCATTGATCTTCACATGTCATATCCTCCTATATTTGTCATGATATACAGAGGCCGGTTGTGAAGGGGATCGACCGCTAGCATGTCATCTGTTGTGAACTCCACGCTACTACGATCGTGGCTATATGACTGTAAGGGGTATCAGAACACTTCTGCTAGTGCCCTGATAGTCAACTTTTGTGTTGATGTGTTGGCTCCCTGTCTAGTGAAGAACTGGTGCAGTTATTCACTCCGCTCTAGTCTTTCTTTCAGGGCGTCATCTTGGTGTTGTCTAGTTGCCTCAACTACATTGACGCTTCCTCCCCGGATGTGTGCTGGTAGGGGATCGGTTTCTACACGGGCTAGCTCCTTTGTTACAAACTGATCTAGCTTCACTTTCTGTGCAAATATCCTCTTGTGGGTGACGCAGTCCATCAACTCATGGTGTGGCATCTGGTGGTAGTTACACCACCTGCCGTCGCGCTTGTCCTTTTTCGGGTCTACTCCTGGGGGTGGCAGTGGCAAATTAACGACCCTATCTTCCGCTAACTTGTCCATAATCATAATTACCTCCTCCCTGGTACAGGGAAAGGGGGGAGATGCTGGTGCATCTCTTCTTCCTTGGGTGTTGCTTCTTTGGTATGGCCCTAGTTTGGTTCCTCCATTATTTCTCGGCTTCCTGTCGACCGCATATGCCTCTTCCTTGTTGTACGGGGTCGTGCCTTTGATAGTTCACGCCGTCCTCTCCGTGCATTTCCAAAGCTGGCTAAAAGTTTCCGCTTTGACGTTTTCGATGCCGATCCGGTGTGCAGGGCGCATACCCTGAATGCACTGTTCAACAATGCTCTTCTCAGTAGCGTGCTCATCGAAGATGGAATGGGTGAGCTTCTGGAATCTCAAGACATAAGCAAGAAGGTCTTCTCCGGGCCCCTGTTCTACATTCCGCAGGTTAGCCATTGTCAGCTTCCTTTCTAGAGTGAACCTCTTCAATAGGAACTTCTTGGCCAATTCACCCTACGAGTCGATACTCCCAGGAGTAAGACTCATGAACCATGTGTATGCTGGGCCGGTCAACTATTTTGAGAACTCTCATACTTTAAGGTCCCCATTGAGAGTGAAAGGACCGAGGGAATCTTCAAACTTACTGATGTGTTCCTGCGGGCTACCCCTCTACTCGTCATACTGTGGCCATTGTTGGGGAGATGTATACCTGGTAGAGTAGGGTTTGTACAAGATACGGTCAGAATAGGGATTTTGCAAGACTGCTAAGTCCTGGGCCCGCTTGTGGCTTTCCACACTAGCCCTTAGACGTACTCATTCAATTCGTTTCTGCTGAGGGGAATTTCTGATGCCGGGTCAGCACCGGGGAATGCACGAAACTGGTGGGTGGGTACAAAGCCCACCTGAGATGGGGCCGGGTTGGTCCTGTGGTGTTGCTCTGGAACGCCAGGGAAGGTGGGTATGGTACTAAAAGTATGGCAGTTGGGATTGGAATTCAGGACACAGGGAATGGTGGCGGCAGGTGTTTGTTCGGCTTGGGCTGAACGGTTAAGCAGGATTTGGAGGGTGCTCCTTGTCTCCTTCATGCTCTGTTCCATTTTCTTGAACCGCTCTTCGAAAAGCGGAAGGGAAGCCTCTAACCCATAGACCTTGTTTGACAAGATCTCGATATTGGCTTGGATGGGTGTTTCCATCTCAGGCTAATTCTCGACTCTTGGGTGGGTGTTATCTTGAACGTTGATCTGTTCCTCGGGGATGGTAGTGAGGTTGATCCTTCTTGTGGCCATCCTTCTAGGAATGGCAATAGGGCGGGGCGGCCTCTCCCCGTCCTCATCCCCGTCCCCGCTAACGGGGACAAGGTTATCCCCATCCCCATCCCTACGGGTATCTCCCGTGGGGATCCCCATTCCCCGTGATTCTTTATAATACTAACCATTTTGTTTTTGTTTTTTATTTTATTTAAAAAAATAAAAATAAAATAATTAACATTTACAATCATATTAGAAAATATTCAAAAATATTCAACCATATTTTTAAAAATTTTAATATATAGATGTATGTTTACATATTTACATATATAACGTATGCATACATATATACATATATATTAGTGGGGATCCCACAAAGTAGGGATCGGGGTCCCTGCGGGGCAGGGAGTGCTCTCCTTGTCCTTGCCTCGTTCCCACTAACGAGGATGAAAATTTCCCCATCCTTGTCCCCATGGGGGAAAATCATCCCCATCCTTGCCCCATTCGGGGCGGATCCCCGCGGGGATCGGGGAAATGGGGCAAATTGCCATCCCTACATCCTTCGTGATCAAAGGCGAACCAGGGATTCTGCTGTAGGACTGAGGTGTAAGGCTAGGTCGAGGAGTGGCCTCTTTGAAAGACGAAGAAGAGCCTCCAAGGAAGGTGAAAGCCCTTTGGTAAGGAATTAGGAAAATGAGGGGATCGTGAAAACTCGAAAGTCTCGGTAGCAAAAATGCTCAAGATTCAATGATGTTTAAAGTGAGGAGGACCCTCTATTTATGGAAAACATCCTGAGATCCTAAAAGGTAAGAGATGGGGATCTTCACTTCTTACATGTAGTTTAATTAATTTTTTCACTTGCTATTGAATTGACAATCATATTGAAATGACTTATCACATAATGGACAAATTTATGAGCTATTTCAATCGAAACCACTTTGTTAAAAAAAAAAAATCCATGGACTTGATCAACAATCAAATGATCTAATTGGTTTAATCACTAGCAAGTTTGACTTAGTCAGCAGGTCCATCGTTAATAATAATGTTACTGTACATATTTCTGTTCAATGTGATGGATATATAATATTAGAGATATAATCATTTTTTATGATTTTTTTTTATATTTTATTTTTGTAATTTATGGCATCATAAGTTGACTTGTTTGACTTAGATGGAAACGCAGTTCCAATCAGTTTTTTAAATACTGGTCTTTGATTAATGCTCTTCATCAAATAGTCAAATTGGTAAGTTGAACTACTAGACTCATCACTTGACCAAGAATTTAGGTCAATTCACCACCAAATTGCTTTCTCATAAAAGGCTATTGATCTAGATAACATCATAGTGATCTAACCAATTGAACCATTAAAAATAATTCTATGTGTACTATCCTTTCTTTTCTATAACTTGATGAATATATAATATTAGAGATGTGCCTAAATTTTTTCTTACAAAATTTTTATATATTTTCAACATTTTTGAACCATTGACTTGCCATTTAGATGGAAAAACAATTTTATTTTCTATTTGATTTAAAAAAAATAAATAAATTTTATATTCTAATTCCATCATTAATAAATATTTGTTGTAAACTTTTAAAATTTATATTCTAATTCCATCATTAAAAACTTTTAATATGCACAGTATTTATAGAAAAACAGTTTGGTTTTCTATTTTCTTTTTTAATATGATGAATGGATGCCCCCAAAAGTTTCTATAAATAGTTTGTATTTTCTATAATTTTTATATTTCTATCTATTTTTAAATTTTTAGTAATTATCACATTATGGGCTGACCTAGCTAAGGCAGCTGAATTTTTAGCTAGCCATCCAAAATTAAATCTTATTTAGCATTGTTATATCGTTTAAGATGATGGTTAGATAATATTATAATGTGACAAAGTTTTTGTATTTGTTTGTATTTTATTTTTATATTTTACTATTTAATTATTTAATTATGACATCATTGTTTTAGCCTATTTGAATTTGACAATTAAACTAACAACCTACTACCTACATGAAAAATCATTTTCATTTCCAAGTCAAATTTAAACCTTACATTTTATTCCCATCATTAACAAAAGTATTCTTATTTATCACACTTATTTTGTTCAATAATATTAGAGATGTACACAATTTTCATTTCCAAGTCAGAATTTGATCCATTTGCACCCCTAAGACTGTGCTTGGTTTGAAGGAAAAAGTAGGGAAAGGTAGGGAAACCTTTACAAACCTTGTATAGGGTTCCCTGCCTTTCCTTTCCTTTCCCTACCTTTTCCTTCAAACCAAACATAGCCTAAAGGAGAGGATCTTGAAGACTCCATCTTATCAAGCTTCCCATGGGAGCTAAATTTTCTTGATTTTCTTGATGCAGTGGGTCGGGTTCTGCCCGTTGATGCTAATTATTCCCTTGTTTTTATTAAAAAGCACTATAAATTTGTTATACTAAATAAACATAAGTATGATAAACAAGAATTGTTTTTACAATTAATTATAGAAGTGGAACAGAAAAATTAAAAGTTCCCAAAATTGAGATTGTTTTTTTTTTTTTAAACTAAACAGGCCAATATGATGTTATAATTATAAAATAAACACTTAAAGTGGTAGCCCATAAAATCATGTTTAATAATATGTACTTACCATTATGTTCAATCAATCACTTTTTTTTTCTTCATATGTAACAGAGAATGCAGTGTATATTATGCCTATTAACTAACAAATTAAATTTGGATTCTAGGTATATCAAATTTGATCAGATCCACTTGCAGTCCTATAAAGTGGTAGCCCATAAAATCACACCCAAATACGATTCATAAGAGGGTGTTTATTTGATCTACATTTTGGTAGGATGATCAAGTAATTGATACAGTGAACCCTAGGTGAGAAAGTTGCTTATCCACTTGGGAGATGGATATCACTTATCCAAGTAAGTAATACCCATAAAAATGAACTTTTCATAGACTCCATATAAATTTGTAAAAGGAACATATATATTTTGATCAATGGGAACCAAAATCCCATTTTAACCAATTTTCCCGTCTCAAAATCCAAAAAAAAACAAACACGCCTTTAGTTTAATTGCAAAAGACTTCTCTCTTATCGCTTAATGTTTTCCTCTTTAGCTACACACTTCAATTACTTCTGTTCCTACTCACTTGGCTCGACTTAGTTTAAACTAAGGTTCAAGCTGAGCTCAAACCCAATTTACAGACTCGTTGCTAATTTAGCCAAATTCAAACCTAATAAAACTCGATTCATCAAGCCGGATAATCAGAACCCGAATTATGATCACTTACCTTTCTCGATTAATATAACGATCGTCATCGACTTGTTCCCGTCAACAACTCTTTGCCATCCTGTAGAAGACACCTGTTGGTATCAATATTCTTTCAATTTTCTGCAACAAAAACCAATTTTCCGTATGTGATGAATGAAGAATTGTGGCTCACATTAAAAGGACAGTTTGAAAGCAAGGGGGACTTCTAAGGAACCGAAGGGTCATGAACGGAAAAGTTGGAATGAGACAGATTTGACGAGGTTAGAATTGGATTGATCGAAGACAACACAACTGCAAGGATGAAGAATTGTCAGACTAAGCAGTTTTTGTTTTTTGTTTTCTAGTGATTACCAAAATAAAATTCATTAAGGTCGTGTTTGGTGTGATAGAAAATAAGAGAACAAAAAGTTAAAGGAAAAATTGTTAACAAATTTTGTAAAATTCTGTCAAACCAAATACAGCTTAAAGCAATAGCTAGTCGCCACTAGGAAGATCGCATTTCCTACAGACCGTCGACCATCATCGCAGGATGACCAAGAACAGAGACCCCTCGCTAAAATTCAAACACATAAGTATTTGAAAGAAAAAACCAAGTTCGAAATTTTGATATGTATCGGGGGCTTCCCAATACTTTTTCCATAGGGATGTTTCAGGGTTTAACCCGGTTCAAGGATAGCCAGGCCTTAAATCGATCTCTCTGAATCAGATTTAAAAAAAAAAAAAGACTAAAAAAATAAAAGAGTGAATCCCGAGACAGTCCGATACTTCCCTATCAGCGTACTGGGGTGCATTGATACTTTGGACATTGGAAAAAACAAAACATCACATATGACCCATGCGGCAGGAAATATTATCTCATCACTAGCCGGGTCGTTTGAAGCAAATTAAAACGGTTTGTTTCATTCCATTGGGCAAAACATCTTACCATCGGGCAAAACATCATTTAATTTTGATATTTCTTCAATGGATGATTCTCACACAAATTTTCTTGATAAATGGTTTAACCAAACAAAGTTTCAAGCTTCATCGGAGGAAATATCCATTTGGATTTGAGCTGGTATTGATTTTCTGACAAACAGCAACAGAACCAAACACCATCTAAATTAACCTCTCCCGGCGGAGATTGACTAATTTTCAATGGATATACAACTCACTCAACTCCACTGGGCCTTGTATTGTTGAGACTTGCACACCATTGCATGTGGAATTGTGAATGCATTCGGTAAGAATATTTTAACAGTAGTTTTAAAATTTGGTTGTTAGGCTGATGGGGTATTTTATGAAACAGGTGTCAAAATTTCCTAAGTGCTTATTACTGAATGGAGACCGGATTTAGGCACAACCTTGTAAGCACACTGACAGCCCTCTTAGAATTGGGTCCGGATATAGTAGGCACGTTAGGTAAGCACACTAAGTAAGCACCTAATAGCTGTGTGACAACTGCCCCAACTAATTTGTCTTTCATTTTAACGTTTTTTGTTTCGTTAGGAGTTCTCTATTGTTTTATTATTTGTATCAAAATGATTAAAAATAAAAAATTATGAAAAAGAAAAACCTAAACGTGTTGGGAGTTGGAAGTACTTGAAACTCACTGGATTCTCAATCTCCAAACTTTTTCCGTTTAAGTTTCAATTATAAAGAGGGTTTCTCTCTCATTGAACTCATCTTCTTCCTCATTCGCTGGGTTCTAAAGTTCTGCTACGGGCGTTACTTTTAAGGGTTCAAAAGGGCAAAAGAAATACATTGATTATCATAAGTTTGTAAGTAGATATATATAATTATCAAATTATATAAATATATAATATTTATTATAAATACTGTTAATAACTAGATATCGAACCATTCGAACGGTTTTGACCATTTTTTTAATGTTTTTGTCAGAACGGGTCATTCGATTCGAACGGTCGATCTGTTTGACCCAGTAACTAGACCCCTGACTGATTTGGTCTCTGGGTTTGTTTTAAAAACCCTGATGTTATGTCATTCGACCGTGTGACTCATACGGCCCGAAAATGGAACTGTTATTGCCACCAGTTTTCAGGTTGATGGTTCAACCGTTCGGTTCGAACAGACAACCTGTTCTGACAACAAAAATTAAAAAATAAAAAACGGCCAAAAACCATTGAATGGGTCAACGGGTTGATGGTTCGACCACTCGGGTCAATGGGTCGTTGGCCGATTCAATGGTTTTTGGCCAGGGGTCGGGATTGAGGTAAAATGGAATTGGTTGCTTGGACGGTTTCCAAATTAAAAAAAAAAAAAAAAAAAAAAAAACGGATGACCCATTCAGACAACAAAAATTATAGGCAAAAAATTGTGTGTGTGAGGTCTATTAAGTAGTACCATACATGTTATGTCATTCGAGCGTGTGACTCATACAACCTAAAAATGGAACCGTTCTAGCCATCAGTTTTCGAGTCAACGGTTTGATTGTTTGGTTCGAATGGATGGCCCATTAGGACAACAAAAATAAAAAATAAAAAATGACCAAAAACCATTGAATGGGTCAATGGTTCAACTGCTCGGGTCAATGGGTCGTTGACCGATTCAATAGTTTTTGGCCAGGGATCGAAATTAGGATAAAATGGAACTGGTTGCCTGGATAGTTCCCAATTATAAAATAAAAAACAACCAAAAACCATTGAACGGGTCAACAAGTCGATGGTTCGACCGCTCGGGTCAATGAGTCATTGATCGATTCAATGATTTTTGGTTAGAGACGAGTTGATGGCTGCATTCTAGCCTCTGCGAAGGAGGGCCTCTCCGCTGGTTTATATGTATTACTACTAAAGCTTTCCATGTGCAGGAATCTTCTTTATTTTTTAAAATTTTATAATTTATACACTGAATCAAAGCTATCTATTATAGAAAAAAAAATAACAGTAGAGTAAAAATTAGTTCTGGAACTTTTGATGATAATAGAGGATGAAAAAAGATTGTAATTAATAGAATTAAATGCAATATTTATTTTAAGGGGCCTTGGAAAAACACGATGCAAATAATTGAATCCACTCCACCTAACTAAGTTGAGTGCCTGCCCCAACCAACTAGTTGCAACGGCTAAAGGTCCAGAGGTGGGAGAACCCTAAACGACAGAAGGGTGGGGAGAAAGGTGCATTAAATGGAATAGGTTTTCCTTTTTCATGATTTTATTTATTTTTAATTATTAGTAATTAAGCACGTGCGTTGCACGTATGGATTTTTTTCATATTAATTACTTGAATTTTAGAAATATCATAATTAACATAGAAATTGAAAATTAATAAAAGTAACAATATGATTAAAAATAAACTTAAATACTTGTACCAAATATACAATTGTTTTTATTTCATATGATGGGACTATATAACATTAGAAATGTTCTGAAATATCTTTGATAAAACTTTATACTTTTTTTATTTTTTGTGTTTTATCTTTTTTTAAATATTTATTATTCAATTATGACATCATGAATTTTTTTGAAAAGTTTGATCATCGACCCACCATTTAGATAACAAAATAACTTTGTTTTCAGATCAGTTTTAAATTATATATTTAATCAACATTATATAAATCATTTTTACTTATCACACTTAATTTTTGTTTGGCATAATTAATATATAATTTTTTATATATTCTTTCGATTATATTATATCTTATGTATAATATTTATTTTTGTGATTCTTTGTATTTTCTATTTTTTAAAAATTTTATTATCATTTCTAGGTTGATTTTTGTTTTGGCATTCCATTTTCATCATTTATAAAAATACTTCTTATATTTCATACTTATTTTTGTTCAGTATAATGAATATAAAATATTAGTGACGTGTCCAATTCTTTTTATTATTTTGTATTATATATTTTAATTCTTTATTATTTAATATGTCATTATTTATTAACACACTTGACCCTAAATGGTTGAATTTCTTACCCACCACCGAGAGGGAAGACAATGGTTTTGTTTTCAAATTATTTTTCAAAATATTTATTTTTATATTATAAAAATTAATGTTGTGGACTTAATTAGTAGAATTTCATGATGAGAAAAATAAAACTTAAATTTAGGATTTAATAAGAGAATATACCTTAGATATGAGATTTAATGAGAGATAATAGGAAAATAGTTTTACTTCCAAATTCCAATTGGTTTTAAATTTTACATTCCATTTCCATCGTTAATGAAAACATTTCTTATTTATCATCAATGTTTTTAACCTATTGTTGACTTGGTTGATTAAACCATTCACGTCACTCGGCCTTGATTCTGGGTTTGGTTCTATTGAAATTCCCCCTTTTAGTTAAAAGTTGTCTAATTCGGGTCGTTCAACTATTGACCCGTTCGACTTAGTAAGCAAGTCATAGGTTGTGCACTTTAATTATGTGCAAACTTTTGAAAGCCATAACTTTGCACTTCGATGTCTGATTGGGGTTATCTTTTTTTTTTCAGTAACTTTTCAAGATCTATACGTCCCAAGGGCCTTAGGCACCTTGCCTTGTTATTTTTGTGAAAAAACCCCTTTTTTGGTCCCAAATTGCAATTTTTAATATTTTTATAAAAAAAATTAAAATTCAATTAAAAACATAAGTAAATGTAGCATAATACATATATTATATGTAATTAATATGTGAAAAATATAATTATTCTATTTAATTGATAAAATATGTATTTTTACATAGAGCGATTTGACTCGTTTGACCTTGATAGTCGAACCGGTAACCTATGACCTGAAGGCAAAAACGGGTTGGCCTCCAGGTCAGTTTTTAAAACATTATATATCATACTTATTTTTGTTTAATATGTCAAATATATGATGTTAAAAACATACCCATTTTTTTATTTCTATATTTTTTCATTTTATTATTTAATTGTGGCAACATAGATTGGCTCATTTGACCCAAATGGTTTAATTTCTTACCTCCACCTAGATGAAAACACAATTTTTTACAAGTAGATTTTAAAAGTATAAGTTTTTATGTTATTGAAATTATTAATTTTTTATGTATGGATTTAATTATAGAATTTAATGATGAGAAGAAACAAAAAAGCCTTAAATATATGATTAAATGAAGGTGAATGCAAATTAATACATTAAACATTGGATTTAATGTTAGAGAATTGAATGCATTGAATATCCTAAAATTACATCTTTTCAACTCATTTAATATCAATAACCAATTATCCTACTTGCCCTCATTTTTTATCAATAAATTTAAATATAAAGGGGTAAATTTTGTCCTAAAAAAATTACAGAAATATTCTTAAGGCTATTCGTAGTATAGATTTTGACACAATTAATAAAACAATATAGAACTCCTAACGGAACAAAACGTTAAGATGAAAGGCGAATTAGCTGGGATAGTTGTCGCACAACTATTAGGTGCTTACTTAGTGCGCTTACCTAACGTCCCTACTACATTCGGACCCCTTAGAATTTTGTTTGAATCAAGGTTTTAATAATCGACCTGAAAATGGAACCGCTCTAGCTACTGGTTTCTGGGTCAGTGGTTCGACCATCCAGGTTGAACGGTTTGGACGATTTACATATTAGGCCAACTATTTTATTATATGAGTTCTGAGATTTGAGAAAGGAGAGGAGATGTTGTCGGCTGAGAAAGAAACAAAGAAGGAAAAGAAAGAAAGAAAGGAGAAAGGAAAAAAGAAGAGAAGAGAAAGGAAAGGAAGGAGGGAAGAAGGAGGGAAGGAGGGAAGAAGAAGGAAGAGGAGGGTGGTTCGATGCTCACCAGCGACGATAATGGCAACGGCGAAGTGGCAGCAACATACATAGATTTGAGTTCTTAGATCTTCTTCTTCTTCTTCTTCTTCTCTCTCTTCTTTCTCAGATATGAGACATGAACTCAGATCTGAGACAACTGAGACATGAACTCAGATCTAAGTTCGTATGTTTTCTAACGAAGAGAGTTCTTGGGTCAGAATCGCTGTCCGGGTCAAACAAGTTAATGGTTCAACCATTCAGCTCAGCGATTTTCTTACCAAATCAACGGTTTTTGACCTAGGAACGGGTTAAGGGTGAAACGGAACCGGTTGCTTGGATGGTTTCTGGGCTGAACGGTCCGACCTTCTGGGTCAACGACGGTTCAAAAACATTGGTTTGAATTATTCCAACGGTTGTTTGAGGTATTTTATGGAACAACTATCCTATCAGAAAATTGCCTAGGAGATGACTCAATGTGATCACTATATGTGCCTACCTGATCCAGAGTCTACTAAGTGTGCTAATCTTATGTGCCTACTTGATCCAAATTCTTGTCCCTTTTTATGGGGAGATATTAATTGCCAGTAAAGGTGTCAATGGACCGGTTTTGGATTGGATCCCTCCAAACCAAAGTCAATTTGGACGGACCAACAAGATATATTGGTTTGGATCAATCCAAACTTAATGGTCCAAAAGTATTTATTGGATTGGATTGGACCGGTTCCATTCCTAATGAATTTATATTGGATTGGGTTGGACTGAGTCAATAGCTGGTGCATTGATATAAGATAAGAATTTAGGTGCCAATTGTTGACAGAAAAAATATGGGTATCAATGGACCAGGTTTGGGTTGAAACCAATCTAAAAGAAAGTGAATTTGAATAGATTGAATAGTCCAGACATTGAATTGGACCAATCCAAAATGGTCCAAGATATTCACTGTATTGGATTTGACCTTGTCCATTTGTAATGGGCTCACATTGGATTGGATTAGAATGGACAAAATCTAATGTAATTGACACCTCTAATTGCTAGTGTGTAGCTGGCGGATTCCATGCTTGTTGAGTGTGTGTAGAATTTTTACTTATTGTGAATTTGTTGGGTTGATATTTTCTGTTTCTTTGAAATACTGGTGTGTTTGCATTTTATTGAAGTGTTTACTTAGGGATGGCAATTTTCCCCATCTCCTCGATCCCTGTGGAGACCTGCCTCGAATGGGATGGGAATGAGGATGATTTTTTCCCTGTGAGGAAAGGGATGGGGAAATTTTCATCCCCATTAGTGAGGATGGAGAGAGCACTCCTCGCCCTGCAAGGACCCTGATCCTTGCGAATATATGTGTATATATTACGCATATGTCTATATATGTATGTAGGTATGCATATTATTATTTTTAAAAATAAGCTTAAATGTGTTTGAATATATTTGAATCCCTTTTAATGGGATTGTAAATTTTAACTATTTAATTTTTAAATAAAATAAATAAAAAAACAAAAACAAAATGATTGATATACACTCTTGTGGGTAGGGATGGCAATTTTCCCCATTTCCTTGATCCCCGTGGGGATCCACCTCAAATGGGGCGGGGATGGGAAAATTTTCATTCCTGTTATTGGGGACGGGGAGAGCACTCCCCCCGATCCCCACTCGTAGGATCTCCACTAATATATATGTATATATGTATGTTATATATGTACACATACATCTATATATTAATGTTTTAAAAATATGGTTGAATATGTTTGAATCTTTTTTAATAGATTATAAATTTTAATTATTTTATTTTTACATTTTAAATAAAATAAAAAATAGAATTATTAACATTATAAAAAATTACGGGAAATGAAGATCCCCACGGGGATGAGGCTCCCTGTGGGGATGGGGATGGGGATAACCTTATCTCCGTTAATGGGGATGGAGATGGGATTCCCCGCCCCACCCCATTGCCATTCCTACTTGTGGGATGGGGACGAGGATGGGGATGGGGATTTTTGCGATGGGGAGTGACTCCCTGTCCCCGCCCCGTTGCCATTCATAGGTATACCCTCGCTCCTAAAATACACTTTCAATCCTAAAGAGGCCGTGGAATTCCTTTTTTTTTGTTGTTTTCTGTTAATTCAATGCCTTTTTTTTTTATAAAACAAATTCCATGCATCCAACCACTGAACGAGCACGTCGTTGAAAAATTCAAAATTCTGTAAAAGTAGATAACAAGCATATTTGGCCTGTGTAGAAGTCATGAACTGATAATTTTCTTATAAAAGATTTTCTGTGGAAACTAGTCCAAATAACTTTTTGTAGCGTAGACCTTCAGCTTCAAGCCATTAATGACCAAGTGCTCTGTTGCCAGCCTGGATCTAATCACACTACAGTTGATGGTCCATCACTGTTTTTTTTTTTCCACAAAAAGTCGTAAACGGTGGTAATAAAAAACATTATTGTCGCTTAATTTCTCATGAAACATATTTTCGTCCATGGTTCATAGAAGCTTGGTAGTTGTTAGGAAGTTGGAACAAGTCATTTTCATGTGTTTCTATAAAACCTTTGGAGCTCTTTCACCTCTAATTCACAAATTTGTAGGGATACTGAGATTTGATTGAGCTACCATGAGCACCAAGGTAAGAACAATGGTATCCAAGTCCTGCTTTTCTATGCTGATCAAGATCTCCATCTTTAGTTTCTGTGCTTCACTTTTCTATGATCTCTACTCTTTTTCATCCCTTAATTGGTTTTCTGTAAACAGAAAATAGATCTGAAAGTCAATATGAACTGTCTAAAGTGCAAGAAGCAGGTTCTCCAATCCATTACCAAGCTTCAAGGCACTCTCACAGCAAACTTACAGTAGTCAATTGTGTTTGATTAGTTAGTCCTTCTTGTAGCTAGATGATTAATTTGATGATTTTGATATACAGGCATAGATAGTATAACTGTGGATATGGAGAAGGGAATTGTATCTGTGATTGGCGATGTTGATCCAATACAGATTGTATGCCGAGTCAGGAAGACTGGGAGGATAGCTGAGTTAACTAATGTTGGACCGCCAAAGAAGCCTGAAGATCCCAAAAAACCAGATGATAAACCAAAACCTAATCCCGACCCCATCCCCCACTGTTGCAAAGATTGTCAACATTCTGGGTTCAGCTTATTAGTAATTGATGACGGTAGACCATCCTGCTCCATCCTCTAGAGATGAAGTTTTATGTCTTTCTTTCTTTCTTTCTGTTGCACCAAGAAAAGATTGCTTCTTCTATTCTCTTCTTTTGTCAATTCCTTTTCATCAAAATAATGAAACTTTGCAAGCTGGTCTTGAAGATTGAACCACATTACTTATTGGTATTTAAGTGAAACGCTGAGATCAAATGGCTTGGATAAACAGTTTCTGAACTTCAACGCCACCTTCACGCTTCGAGGTGTTGATTTGGGGGAATGTTTGGTTTTGGCTATCTGAAAATGTACGAGGAAAAGGACCCAACAGTGATTAATTATTCAGTAGAAACCTCTCCCATATGTGCTATAGCTAGAAGCAAAAAGTAGAAAGTTAGCAACCCTTTAATGTACAACCAAATTACTTTGATAGTGGGATAACAGATCTTATATTGTCAGAGAATTAAATTAAACTTTTGAGAAGGGCCAAACATGTAAAAGCACATGTGGGATGATTATTGTTCACTTAATGTGAGGTGGTGCTCAATGACCTGGTAGGTTACGTTAAGTTATTAAACAGTGCTCGATTAATGACAAGTAGTTAATTAAGTGCAATTCAAGCATACACCATCGGGTGTCAAATATTGGGTAAATAGTAGGGCCCAGAATGAGGAATTTTCAGATTAATTCCTCAACAGTCTACTCTATGTAATATTATAATACACCACGTCAGCTCAATTCCACACGTCCGCAGGATGATGTGGCATGTCATGATTGGCCCCTAGATACATCATCTGGTTATGTGGAGGATTGGGACCCTCAATTGGTGGTGCCCATGTAGAATTTATTAGCCAGATGGAACGGTCTCCTATTGATTGTAGTAGAAGCTTGGATCAAATCCAACTTGCAATATGGTTGAGAGGGTTTATAGGTTTAGGGATGATCTTCCGGTTGTGCAGTCCCATGAAAAAACAAATTTTAAGCCTTTTTTATATTTTAACCTCTGCCAAAAAAGAAAAATCTCTAATATCTTTCAAATTATCAAGTAATAAAATTGATCAACTTTTTTAAATTTTTCGTATATCGCACGGGCCCTATTTAGTAAACCCTAAAAAATGATTGAAGAATTAAATTGAGAACTCTAACAAGGAGAGGCGGTGCCTCAGCCACGTACTTGTGGGGGGTTCGACATTTGTTAGACTACCAAATGGTCTGAATGTGTTCATTTTCTTTTGGGTTAAATACTTAAACTACCCCTTTAGCAAATGGACACATAGAATGCAAAATCTTATATTTTATATTATTTTTTATATATTTTATACATATTTGCATTTGTACTCTTTCTAAACTAATCTTTAAAAAATTACTTAAAGTATTTCGGACATTTATGATAATGGACACAATCACCCCCTTACCGTTAATATTCGCAAGCCGCCACATGACATTTTTATTTTTTCAAAATGCCTAAACAACTCTTTTATGGTCCAAAACACCCTTCGGCCTTTGGTGACCTATTCTTTCGAAAGAGAAAAGAAAGACTTCAACCATCGTCAGAGCCAATTGGGGTTTTCTGGCAAAAAGGGCACGGGAAATGGGTCTAGATGGTGCGAGAAACAATGTCTCAAAGAGATTTTGAAGGAGGTGGAGGAGAAATAGAGAGTTGGTTTAGAGAGGATTCGAGGGTGTTGCTGTGATGGAAGAGGGGGCAATGAAAACAAAACTTACTTGATGGGGGGACTTCAGTTGGCTGCGATCTAAATCTGCTAACTGGGACGGAAATACACTGAGAGAGAAGGGATTAGAGAGACTCATCGCAAGGTTGAAGAGATGAACAGTGATTTTGGGTGAATTAGGTCACCATTGCGGACCTGCAAGGATCCTCCACTCCCGTTTGTGATCTTTCCTCATTGTTCTCAGAATCCCTACCGAATCCTCCGATCTCTTCAACCTCCCTGCGTAGTCCCTTCACAAATTCTCGTCTCTGCAAAGATCACAAATTTCTTTGCTTTAGAAGAACAAAGCCCATGCCATTTTATCAGAATCCCACTATATAATTAGTATTTCTGGGTTTCTTTTCATCGTCACCGTAATTGAGATTGAGATTTCTGGATTCCAAGTGTTTTATAATTTTTATCTCTTTACTTAATGGAAGGACAATATGATCATTTTATCTTTTCAACTAAAACTAGAATTCTCTCATCCACCTAGAATCAAACATTTTTCCGGCAATTGGCAAAAGAAAACCACCCCCGGCAGTTAAACTACAGTGCTTTATAGATTAGACAAGATCAGCTGTGGGGCGCCCACAGAACCTCCAACCCGTGTATTGCGAAAATCTTCCCATGATAAATATAAGAGATGTTCTCAATTCAGAGATGTGTACCTGCCGATGTGATCTCAGATTAGACCATTTCTTTCAACTTTCTTGCTTTTTCTAAAATTACTGGATTATTAAAGTGTGTTAGAGAATAAAAACTTATTCAAAAACCTCATCCAACAGCTTAAACTTTTAAGGTTTAACACTTCCTTGAGACTCAATTTTTATGTATTAGAACATCCAATCGATCAGGGACAACCTCTCTCGAACCACTCTAACTCGGTTTTGGTGTTCTTAGATGAATTTGGCCAGCTGCAACACAGTGACAGTCGTGACATGCTGATCTAGGATGTGGCAGACTCAGTTATGGAAACTAACTGATCAATTCCTATAATCACGGCTAGCCTTTTGAAAATTTTGAATAAAGTAAATGATTTCAACAATTTTATCGTTCCATCAATTGGAATCTCCATCTCCCTGATCACAATTGTGAAAAGCAAGGAACTATTTCTGTCAACAGGAGATCGGCGATCATTTTCAGACATATGTGATGACTGTCAGGGGACTTCTTGATCTGGGTTTTGACCAATAAGAGGGGTTTCAATGATTTAGTGAGAGAAGACTTAGAGCTATCAGCTATGGTTACGGCTGATGCAACAGGAGAGATAATGCATCTGCTGGAAAAGATTTTAATTAAGAAATTGAAGACCCCATGCCAATTCATTATCATAACTTAATCAATGTTGTAAGAGATTTTAATTAAAACATTATTCTACCAAAACAATAAATACAAAAGGAAAATATGTTACACAAGTTTAAATTTTAATTAAATTAAAATTAAATAATATTAATTGAGGGGATTCTTTATTAATTAACATTACCAGCGGATCGACTTAATAAGTTTTTGTTCACCAATCCAGAAATAAAATCTGTAATAATAAAAGAGAAATCTTAAACAGAAAAAAGAAAATAAAATTTACAAACAAGCTACAAAATAGAATTGTCACTCTCCATCACACATGCTCCTAATTCTTTCTTTGAGATCATGAAACCCTTGGATAGGTTTGGTTTCGTTCCAATCTAATCTAACATACCCAACTCTATATAAAAGGGAACAAATATTACATTCCCAACTGGGCCTCAACACACTTTCCCAATTTTTAGAAGCTTAGAGCTATGGCTGGCCTCTATGGGAAGAAAGAATTAATGGATCTGTCATTTCAGCTTTTCACGTACTAAACAAAAATACAGACTATTGGAGAAGGCTTAAAATCCCACAACACCACCCCTCCCAAATATCATTGCTATAAATTGTTCAATACAAATTTTTTATAAATTTATCTTTTCAGTTGCTATAGATTGTTATTGATCTTTGCCATTTATAGATAAAAGTGTCAAATTTGACACCGCACGCAGAAATGGAAATTTGTAGTGATCAACTCAAAAAGTTTCTGATAATATATATCTCAAAAAAATGCATGTGGAATTGACTATTCATGTTTATAGTTGAAAGGTAGAAACAACAATATGCGTTGATCAATTCAAAAAGTTTCTCATGTGGCTAGGGCAGTCTTGAGATTAGATTCAATAACCCTCACATGAAAACACATTTTTCTCATGTCAGTGTGGAACCTACCTCGCATTGCCATCAAGGGTGCAATTTTTGCGGATTAGAATTAGAATTTTTTCAAAATTTCAATGGGCCTAACCCAAAACAATGTAAACTGTTAGCTTGGACCAACCCGACTTGAACCCTTAATTGGCATCGAATCTTATTTGAAACCAGACCATGGATTTACTCATCTACCCACCACATCGCCCCTTTTATGTGGTTGTTGGAGTCTGCCCAACTGCTAGGGGTGTTAATTGGACTGGATTTGGTCCAATGTGAGTCCATTATAAATGGATTAGGTCCAATCCAATCCAATGAATGCTTTGGACCAATTTGGACCAGTCCAATTCAATGTCTGAATCATCCAATCTGTTCAAATTCACCTTAATTTACATTGGTTTCAACCCAAACTCGGTCCATTGACACATATATTCTTATCTTATATCAATGGACCAAATATTTGCTTAATACAATCCAATCCAATATAAATTTGTTATCAACTGATCAGGTCCAGTCCAATCTAATAAATATTTTGGACCGGATTGGTCCAATCCAATATGTCTTACTGGTCCGTCCAATCCATCCAAATTAATTTTGGACCGGACGGGGTCCAATCCAAAACCGGTCCATTAACACCCTTACCAACTGCCATCAAAAGAAAGAAGACTCATAAGTTGTGTAGTGATTAGGATTCTCAGGCCCATGTGCTTTCAAAATTGTCAACCATTTGATTGGAATGTTAGGTTTCCTGTGAATCTATGTGTACTATGTGCGTTAATTGAACCTAGTCAGTTGATGGCTGGATAATAGAATGCCTAACTGGGTTTCCTAGAAGGTCTAACTGAAATTAGCTAGGCCCAGGCCCTGACTAGATGACTTGGCGAATCCCACGATTAAGATGAATCTTGTACCAGATTGGCGCATTCATAAATATACGAGTCAAGGAACTTAGGAAGGAAGCCCAAAACAAACTCTCATATCAGGTGTCAACTTTGCCAGGCCAACTCAAGTCTGGACCGTTCCAGCATCCAATTTTACACGGGTTGTTGGATTTCAGTTTTCCGATTGGGCCTGGGCCCAAAAGTCTGGCCTAACCTACGGGCAACATGAGGCTGAACCAATTATATACGTAGTGTATAGACACATTTTTTACGTGCATATGTTAGATTTTAGTGAACAAACGGACTAATCCAAGCCCAACCTAATCCTGAGCTAACGTGAGGTCGGCTCGGGCTTTAAGCCCAATTGTTAGAATTGGGCTTAGGTTGAATTTAAACCCGGGCTAACCCACCCGACTGCACCCCTATTTTATACCGTAAGAATGTCCACAAGCTAAAAATGATAAATCATTTGTATGCATTTTATATCTAGAAACGAGCTACAATACCTGCCCCGACTAGGGTACATCGGGCTCCAACAAGGGCGGGTTAGATTGCCATCCTACAAAATATAGTTGACTTAATCAATCACCCAGTGACCCAACAAATTGAACCATTAAACCATTTAACCCGATTTGACTCAAATGATTGAAACTCTAACTTGCTTCCCAAATAAATAATAGTTCTAAAAACATTGCTTCATACCTTCAAAATTTGTGGTGTAGAATTAATAAAATTTAATGGTGAGAAAAAATGTCTTAAATATAGAAGTTAACAAGAGATGATACTACGAACTAAAAAGTAATTGTTCAAATGCATTTTTTACCCTCACAATGGAGAAGGGCCAAATATTCAAAATAGGAGTATTTCGATCAATAAAAGATTCCAAAAATGGTCAAAATCTATTGCCACATTTTATAGATATACGTAGATCAATTGGAATCTTTTCCCATTTTTTCCCCTTACGATGGAGAGGGGCCAAAGTCAAAAGTAGGGGTGTATTTCAATCAATAAAAGAGTCTAGATGGCAATGGATAGATGGAAATGTTTAAAATCCATTGCCACATTTTATAGATACTAGCAAGCGCGTGCATGCTTTGCACATTTAAATTCTAGATGATGATGATGATGATGATGATGATGATAAAATAATAATAATGTATCCAAAGTTTTCTATAAATATATTTTTTATTTTTATATTTTTAGTTTTTTATTATTAAATGGATGCTGATTGCAAAATCTAAATCTGATTAAATAAAATACCTCATCCAAATATGTGATAATCAGATCAAGTTGTGAAGTTTCAAGTATCATTTATAGGCCTACCTACTTGATAAAATTCTTTTTTTTTTGTAATATTTTATCTTTTTGGTGTATCTTTTTTTTTTTTGTTCATTTATCAAAGAAATATAAGGTTCAAATTAAAAGAATTGAATGAGGTGAAAAATAGTAGTTTAATTTTCAGCTTAAACCTCACAATTAAATAATGACTAAATTCAAAACAAAGTATTTTAGTCAAAAGAAAATTCCATAATCTTATTTATATTTTTAATAGTAGTATAAATATAGAATTATATATGTGTTCATTTTTGTACTTTTATATAATTTAATTTTTACTATTTATTTATTTATTCATTTATGGCATTAAATGTTAACACATTTGACCCAAAAGTTGAAAAATTGATATTTTCCAAACAGTAAACTAATTTCATTTTTAGTTAGTTTTAAATTATGTATTTAATTTTCATATCAATAAAAACAATTCTTGCTTATTGCACTTAGTTTTTTTTAATTCGATTAATCAAAATATCATAAATGTGTCTAATTTTCTACTTTTTTTGTAATTTTCTATATTCATTTATATTTTAAAATTTTTATTACTCAATTATGACTTCATAAGTTAATCAATTTGATTTGGATGGTTGAATTGCTTAGCCACCACTTTGATATATAAAAATGGTTTTGTTTTTGAATCAGTTTTAAAATATACGAGTTTATATTGTTAAGAATATTGACATAGATCTAATTAGTAGCATTTATTAGTAAAAATAACTTAAAAATATGATATAATGAGAGAAAATGAGAATTAATACCTTAAGTTATAAGACTTAATGAAAGGGGATTAAATGAGGTAGAAAGTAATAATTGAAGTTACATTATCAACTTTTGCAATTAGAGATGGACTAAATAGACAAATATGAGTATTTTAGTAGCCATTAAAGCGACAATAAAATAACTTTTATACCCTTTCTCAAACAATAAAATAGAGTTAATTTTAGTCCAAAGAAACTTCCACTATATATCCACACTTTTATTTATAGTATAGTATAGATTGATATTTCTATCAAGTTTTAATACACTTTTTTTCAATGAAAACTTTAGATATTGGGAAGTAGCTTCATAATTCAAACTGTGTTGTTTTAGGCATGCTTTCAATCCTAAGGCTTTGTTTAGAAAGAGTACAAGTACAAATATATACAATGCAAATACATATAAAATAATACAAAATACAAGGTTTTTCTCTCTACATATTTGTATTTAAATTCTTTCCAAAGTAAGCCTAAAGATTTTTTTTTCTAACTGTTACTAGGAAATTTCAATCACATAAACAAGGATAGTTACAAAATAGATGCCTCCTCCACCAACAAATGATGAATACAAGGAGGATTTGCAAACCAAAGAATAGGAATAGATAGTAAAACTCTTTAAAACATTGAAGGAGATCTCTACAATTGGCAAAAATTGATGAGATTTGCCAAAGAGGTTGTGAAGCAATCTTCAACTGGGCCTACACTACTAGCAAAGAGCCTCCTTTAAAAATGAACTTGTGGTGTAGTATCAAAGCTAATTGAATACCAATTGAATCACGAATGACAATTTTGAATCTTGACTTTTCTTTTTATAAGACCAGAAGGGGCTACAAAAGACGGGGGGGGGGGGGGGGGGGGTAGCACTAGGGGTGAGCAAAAAAACTGAAAAACTGAACCAACCAAAACTGAACAAAAAAAATTGGTTTAAAACACCGAAGGTACCAATTTGGTTTTGGTTAACCAATATAAAAAACCAGCAGTTAACAGAACTGACTGGCATACATATATTTCTATATATTTTATATATATACATATATATATATGTATATTATATATATTTTATATATTATAAATTAATAAATATGCATTATATATAAATATATATTTATAATATATTATTTATTATATAAAATATAATATTTTATATATATTTATAATTTTTTATTATATATTTATATATATTTTTATAATATATATTGTAGAAACTAGAAAACCAAAAAACTGACAAACCAAACCAGTAAACCGGTTAACTGACTGGTTTTGGTTCGGTTCTGGTTACCAGTTTTCAAAAACTGGTACTACCGGTTCGATTCAAAAAATGCCCCACAGTTTGGTTAACCAAACCGTGAGCACCCCTAGGTAGAACAACCCCACAAATCACTAAAACAAATAAGAGCAAAAGACCAAGGAAGCTTACAAAGGTTTAAAGAAACACAACCATAACACTACTATTGGACTTGATGCGCATGGTGGGCTAGCCAATTTGTAGTTTGATTAGCCTCACAAAAGACATTTAGATTCTTCCCTTCTCGCACCTTTCTTGTAGCTCCTAACAGTCATGGATGACATTTTGCAAGTTCCACGAGCAAGGCATTACCTTATTAAGGCAAGAGATCACGATCTTGGAATCTCCCTCTATACTGAGAGGATAATTATTGAAATTCATGGCCAAGTTATGGGCTTCCAAAGCAGCCCATGCTTCAGCTTCGTTAATAGAAGCAAGGCCCAATTTATAGGCTTTAAAATCCAGCACTTCACCAAGGTGATTCCAAGCTAGTGTAGAAATGGTGCACAAACCACCTTCCAACCATAAAGCATCAAAATTTATTTTAATCACACCCATCTTAGGGGGTCCACCTTATAAGCTACAGTTCTTGATACTATTCTTCCCCTTTGTTGAGAAAAAGCCTGCTATCTCACAATAGCCAAATAACAAAATATATATTTGAATGAAACAAAATAATTTTGTTTTCCTCTTTGTGCAATTAAATGGGCATGCAAGTCAAACAATATCAACCAAGTAGAAAAATTATATGCAATAATAAGAACACAATCCACAAATAGAAGACACAAGATTTTAATGTGGAAAACCCTCCAAAACAAAGGGAAAAACCATGGGCAACTAGCCACTTAAAAGCTTCCACTAATAAATCAATGGGATACAACAAAGTTCTTTTCTAGCAGTAAATCTAGAGGCTATCAGYATCAACTACTCACCCAAAGGTGGATTTCATCACATATCACCAAATAACTCAGAGACAAAAATAAATTTCTCCAAAATGATAATAGAGAAGAGGAATAACAAATCAAATAAGTAGATATACAGCTTAAGGTGCCATCGACTGCATACTAAAATCCCAAGATGATCGGAGAAAGGATCACCACGCAATTTTGTGTTCTTCACCCATGAAAAACCCAAAAAACCTTTCTTCTCCTTTCCCCTCTCACTCTCTTTTTTCTCTCTTTCTCTCTCTCTTCTGTTTTCAGTGGAAAGCTTCACCGAACTGTTCAAATTCACCCCACTTATCGAGCAAGTTTTATTTGCTCATAAATGTCTTTGCGAATGCAAAGACACGTGAGGCTGTTTTTTATGAGCCTCTTCGACTTTTACCTTTTTTTTATTTTTATAGTGGGCCCTCCATGTGGGAAGGGAGCCTAACCAACAATCTCCCTCTCACTTCTCACGTGGAGGGTGGCAGCCCCATGCCAGCGGCCTTCCTGCAAACAACAAGCTTTTCCTTTGACAAAGTCTTGGTCATCATATCTGAGCCATTATCATCAATATGAACTTTCTCAAGTTGTAGCAACTTCATCTCCAACACATCTCGAATCCAATGATACCTCACATCTATATGCTTAGAACTGGTTGATTGCACTCTGGTTGTCAAAGTATAGAGCAAACTTTTCTTGCTTATGGCCCAACTCTTGCAGAAACTTCTTCATCCACAAAACTTTTTTACAACCCTCAATAATAGCAATATACTCAGCCTTAGTAGTAGACAAAGCAACACACTTTTRCAGTTTTGATTGCCACGAAACAGCTCCCCCTGCAAAGGTAATCAAGAACCTTGATGTAGACTTTCTAGAGTCAATGTTACCAGCCATGTCTGCATCTGTATAACCAACTGTAACCAAAACCTGCTTCTGATGAGTTTCTTGTTGACTGGATCCCAAAACCTGTACCCAAATTCCTCATGATCATACCCAAGAAAGATATACTGTTTCGTTCTATTGTCAAGTTTGGATATCTCATCTCTAGAAACATGCATAAATGCCCTGCAACCAAAAACTTTCAAATAATCATAAGATGCATCTCTTCCTTTCCAAACCTTCTCAGGAACATCACCATTCAAAGGAACCGAAGGAGAAAGATTTATCAAGTCAACTGTTGTTCTCATTGCCTCCCCACAAAAGGACTTAGGCAACTTTGCATGAGAGAGCATACATCTAATTCTATAATTAATAGTATGGTTCATTCTCTCTACAACACCGTTGTGTTGAGGTGTTTTTGGCACTGTTTTCTCAAACTTGATCCCATGAGTTCTGCAATACTCTGTAAATGGCCCTTTGTATTCACCACCATTATCTGCACGAACACATTTCAACTTCCTTCCAGTTTCCCTCTCAACTACAGCATGAAAATACTTGAAAACATCTAAAGCTTGATATTTAGTTTTCAAACAATAAGCCCAAACTTTTCTAGAATGATCGTCAATAAAGGTAATATAATAGTGAGCACCACCAAGACTCAAAGAGTCCATAGAACAAACATCAGTATGGACCAAATCTAGAACACTTGCTCTTCTAGAAGGAGATAAATTTTTAAATGTGACTCTATGTTGTTTACCTACCAAGCAGTGAGAGCATGACTTTAAGTCAGAAAAATTCAAACCTGGAACATTATGCTTCTTTGAAAGAATCCGCAAACCATTCTAACTCAAGTAACCCAACCGTGTTTGCCAAAGTTCAATGGAAGAGTCTTCAATTGCATTTACCTCTCCCCCACAAGATTTAGCCTCTGTCACATAGAGAGAACTGCACTTGTTTCCCCGAGCTACCACCAAAGACCCTTTAGTGAGCTTCCATTTTCCTTCACCAAAGTAGTTATGATAGCCGTCATCATCAAGCATCCTAGTGGAAATCAAATTAAGGCGAATCTCAGGAACATGCCTCACATTCTTCAAGAGCAATTTGCATGCAGTATTTGTGTTCAGGCATACATCTCCTATACCGACAATTTTGCACTCTTCATCATTCCCCCATCTTCACATGACCAAACTGACCACTAGAATATGAAGAGAAAAACATCACGACGAGAAGTGACATGATACGAAGCACTGGAGTCTACAACCCATTGTGAATCYTGACATGTGAGATTGACACTGCCACCATTGCATATAATACAAACATCATCACTAACTGCAACTGCTACAGTGTTGGCTTCTTCTTTCTTTTCTTCGCCCTTTTCTTTGCTTTGCTCCCTCTTAAGTACTCTGCATTGGAACTTCTTGTGTTCTGGCCTGCTACAGTGATAACACTTAATCTCTTTCCTTGACTTGGATCTTCCTCGAAACCTGTCATTGCTATCACGATTCTTTGGAGTTCTACTTTTGCTTCTCCCTTGCCTTTCAGTAACCAGAACTTGACTTTGCGTTATTAACCCTTGATCTTTTCTTCTATTCTCCTCATTCAACATGCTCTCCTTCACCATTTTCAAAGTGGGTACACCATTTGGAGAAGAGCTTACAAGAGAAACCACAAGAGTATCCCAACTGTCAGGCAAAGAGCTAATCAAACACATAGCATGAATCTCTTCATCTAACTTTATCTCCATAGCAGCCAACTGGTTCAATATCCCTTGAAAAACATTCAAGTGCTCAAAAACAGAAGTTCCATCCTGATATTTCAAACATATAAGCTTTTTGAAAAGAAAAACTTTATTCTGATAATTTCTTTTCTTATATAACTCCTGCAGAATAGTCCACACCATATGGGCATTAGTCTCATTGGCAACATGCTGATACACAGAATTATCCACCCATTACCTGATCTTTCCAACTGCCTTTCTATTTAGTTTTTCCCAGTCTTTACCAGACATACCCTCTGGCTTGCCTTCATCACCTAATATGGTGTCTTCATAGTCATAACAACAGAGCATATCCATCATTCTAGACTTCCATATTGAATAGTTTGACTCAGTGAGTCTAATCATAGTGCCATTGTTGTTACTGGTCGAGTCCTCAATTTAATTATCTGAACGAAACAAAATAATTTTGTTTTCCTCTTTGTGCAATTAAATGGGCATGCAAGTCAAACAATATCAACCAAGTAGAAAAACTATATGCTATAATAAGAACACAATCCACAAATAGAAGACACAAGATTTTAATGTGGAAAACCCTCCAAAACGAAGGGAAAAACCATGGGCAACTAGCCACTTAAAAGCTTCCACTAATAAATCAATGGGATACAACAAAGTTCTTTTCTAGCAGTAAATCTAGAGGCTATCAGTGTCAACTACTCACCCAAAGGTAGATTTCATCACATATCACCAAATAACTCAGAGACAAAAATAAATTTATCCAAAATGATAATAGAGAAGAGGAATAGCAAATCAAACCAGTAGATATGCAACTTGAGGCGCCATCGACTGCATACTAAAATCCCAAGATGATCGGAGAAAGGATCACCACACAGTTTTGTGTTTTTCACCCATGAAAAACCCAAAAAACCTCTTTTCTCCTTTCCCCTCTCATTCTCTTTTTTTTTTCTCTCTCTCTCTCTTCTGTTTTCGGTGGAAAGCTTCACCGAACTGTTCAAATTCACCCCACTTACCGGGCAAGGTTTTATTTGCTCATAGCTGTCTTTGCTACACTTGAGGCTGCTTTTTATGAACCTCTTTGACTTCTACCCCCTTTTTTTTATTATTATTTTAGTGGGCCCTCCACGTGGGAAGGGAGCCCAACCAACACCCTTGATATCAATCATGCTATCCTGAAATTCAGCAAAGGAGACAAAGGCTTTATCAATGACTTTAGTATGGGGTATCGAAATATTTTTTTAAAAACACTCATATTTCTACTTTTCGAGAGTTGCCATAGTAGGAAGAACCTTTCCTCCTCATTTGGTAAGCTCTTAAAAGGGTGCAACCACCAATCTCTAAAGGGCATTTTCTTGCTCGTCCAAACCTTAAATAGTGGGATAAATAATCGACCAATAGCTCTTCGCAAATGAGCAACCTCTGAAAATATGATTCACAACCTTATACAATGAGCTCCATTAACATTAATTTTAAAACTTCCATTCGGTGGTCTGATCCATTTTAGTGGGTTGAAGGATTTCCAACTCCTGTGTCTGAACCAATCAATTGATTATCAGCATTGGATTGATAATCTTCAACCAAAACTGACGATTGAATCCATATTCTTCTTGGGTCAGATTAGTGTTTTCAAAGATTAGGATATAGGTAGGGCCTGTTTGGTGAGTCATTTCAGATGACCTTTTGAGCATTTCAAAGACTATAAGACGAAAAAGTGAAATTTTTTTTTTTCGTTTTGACAACAATAGACAAGAAGACAGAAAAACTTGCATCCCAGAAAGCTCTTAGAAGTCCAAAATGGCCAAAAATTAGGAAGCTTCAAATGAAGCTTTCCGTGTATTTCAGCATCAAAAAATTTTTCTTTTAATAACTCAATAGACTATGATAGATTAGGATACTTACCAAACAGTCTTAATCTTTATAGATGAGACTCCAAAAGGCCAAAAGCTTAATATTCCTAAAAAATTTTCCAAAAAACACCCTAGCCTTCCAAATCAGTCAAAGAATTGTCAAAATTTCTCCAAAGACTGTATCCTTGTGACCATCTATCATCTGGTCAAACCAAGAGCTAAAGCCACTTAATGAAAGAATAGCACATCACACTTACTAAGAAATAGACGTTCTACAGTTTCTACATCCGCTTTACACAGAGAACATTAAGGCTCAATGTTTGGACACGCTGTGATTCTAAAACAGCTCGAGGTAGTAGAACCCCTGACAAATAGCGTCAACCATGCACTATTAGCCTTCTGTAATTTCTATATAAATAGAATGAATTGAAAATTTCCCTGAATTGGTTTTGGTCTACACTATTCTATCTTTATTGTTTAAATGATAGAGGTTCGAGGGTATCCTTTTAATAATTGCTACACAACTACAATTGCATCAGTTTTGGATCAACATTTGAGCAATTGGATCAATCCACTCTAAGAATTTTAAATCATCAAGGCAACTCATACTAGCTAAGTATAGGTGAGAAAGTTGGGAGGGATCCATAGGTCCTTCCAAACATTAATGTCACATCTATTTCTACCAACCCAACATGCTACCGATTGGAGATATTTGGGAACGGTAGTATAAGACAAGCATACTTACAATCCAAGAAGATTAATTTCAAACATACTTTTTCTTCAAAATTTGAGCCCAAAGGTAATAAGCTGCCAAAGCAGAGTTGGAATCTCTTACCAATTTCATCTAACACCACACATCTTACCATGAAACTGGGACTCACTATAAAAGTGAGACCTATCATGAATGAAATGTGTGGTGGTAAATCATGTTGATAGGGTATTGGCACATGTTTTGTTGGTAGGAGATCCGGACTAAGGAAAGCAAATGCCAAACTACTTTAGAAAGTTGTGCCATGTTATTACTCTTGGTGTTCATTATTTAAGACCACCTCTATCCTTTGGCAATGCAAAGCTAGATCACACATGGTTAGAGAGATCGAAACTATGCCCGTATAATAAACTAGGATGACAGATAAAGTAGACTTTATTAAAACTAGGTTACCATTTACCAACCTGAGAAAGAAGGTTTGATTTCCAAATGTTTAGTTTGGATTTCACCTTGTCCACCAGATATTTATGTATCTCCTTACTTCGACTAGCAAAGGGCAGCCCAAATCTAATATCAATGCCATTAAGTGGATAGTGATGAGTAAAGTTTCATAAAAAAATTGGGCAGCCCAAATCTAATATCAATGCCATTAAGTGGATAGTGATGAGTAAAGTTTCATAAAAAAATTGGTATAATACAAAAACTTCCTCTGAAGTTTCTGACAATCATAAAAATCTTCCCTATAGTTTTATTTTATCAAAAACTGTCATTCTATTTTTGAAAAAATTAATAAATACCTCCCTTCCGTCAATGATCAAGATAGAAAATATGTATAATTATATCTTTACCCTTTTATCAATGACACTGTTAAGGCTACCCGTTTAGATCATGCCATATAGGTGAAGTAAAGTTGGGGGTTGAAGTAAACAAATCCCTAGCAAGATTTAATGGTCCAACATTTATAGGATTGAACCGATATTCAGACCATTGATAGAAGATAAGAATACGTGCCAACACCCTTTAACTAGTCCATGGAGGATCTGCACGTCAGTACAACTCTGAAAATTCTCCGGAATCCGACAAGACGTTTAGGCTGTGGTCGGTACAACTCTGCACGTCAGCACATCCCTCATAATTCATAAATAATCGTGTCAATAATCTGCACCATACTTTTTATACCCAGAACAAAGCTAAAACCACCTACTGGCACTGATTGTAAGCGACTCTGATCAGCTCTGCTCTCGGACACAGGCATAGAGCCACCCCACCGTTTCAATGGAAGTCTGGTTCGTCGTTCTCGCTTCTCTCTGCATCTGTGCAGCCCTGAAATTCCTCCTTGAACTCCTCTCACTCAGCTCGAATAAGCCCAGAAAGCTCCCGCCAGGCCCCTTCTCTGTGCCCGTAATAAGCAACTTCTTATGGATTCGGAAACCTTCTTCCGAAATCGAATGTATTCTTCGCCATTTACGCACCAAGTACGGCTCTATCATCAGGCTCAACATCGGCTTTCGCCCAGCCATCTTCATCACCACCCACGAACTTGCCCATAAAGCCCTCATCCAGCACGGCGCCATCTTTGCTGATCGTCCGCCGGCTCTAGGCCCCAACCGTCTCATCAGCAGCAACCAACATAACATCAGCTCCGCTGCATACGGTCCACTCTGGCGTCTCTTCCGCCGGAATCTCACCTCCGAGATCCTCCACCCTTCAAGAATCAAATCTTACAGCCACGCCCGCAAATGGGTCTTGGACATACTGATCAACAGGCTCAGGGAACAGGCCATATCCGGCGAACCAGTTTGTGCGGTAGATCACTTCCAATTCGCAATGTTCTGCTTATTAGTACTTATGTGTTTCGGAGAGAAACTCGATGAAAAGGTTATCAGAGACGTCGAGACTGTTCAGCGGAAGCTCTTGACCAGTTTCAACGGACTTAACATACTTGTTTTTCTGCCCAAATTGGGAAAGATCATATTTCGAAAGAAGTGGAACGAGTTCTATGAGATGCGACGTAGTCAGGAAAGTGTTTTGTTTCCTCTTATACGAGCCCGACGAGAACAAGAGAAGAAGCAAAGCGAGGAAGGGAAGAGTACTGAGATGGTCGTCTGCTACGTCGATACGTTACTCAATCTTCGACTACCTGATGGACGGAAGCTCACGGAGGAGGAGATTATGAGTCTGTGCTCGGAGTTTCTCAACGCAGGCACTGACACAACATTCACCGCGTTACAGTGGATCATGGCGAACTTGGTGAAGCATCCACACATCCAAGAAAAGCTGGTGTCGGAGATTGAAGGGGTGGTGGGGTCCGGAGAAGAAATCAAGGAGGAAGATCTGCAGAAGATGCCATATCTGAAAGCAGTGGTGTTGGAGGGTCTGAGAAGACACCCACCGGGACACTTCGTGCTGCCACACGCAGTAACGGAGGATATCACCCTAGATGGGTATCTTGTGCCAGAGAATGCTACGGTGAATTTCATGGTGGCAGAGATGGGATGGGACCCAAAAGTTTGGGAGGACCCCATGGAGTTCATGCCAGAGAGATTCTTGCCACGTGGCAATGGAGGGGAAGAGTTTGATATAACCGGAACTAGAGAGATTAAGATGATGCCGTTTGGTGCAGGGAGGAGGATATGCCCTGCAGCTGCCATGGCTTTGCTTCACCTGCAGTATTTTGTGGCCAATTTGGTAAGGGAATTTGAATGGACGGTCAGTGATGGAGATGAGGTTGACTTGTCGGAGAAACTAGAGTTCACCATCGTGATGAAGAATCCTCTAAGGGCCCGCATATCACCAAGGAGAGTATAGAGTATATTAATTGTAGTCATATTTGCTATTTTTAGGTATTAATTTTAAGGGAAAGTTTCCGAATGGTACATGTACTTTAGGGATTTAGGCCGACTGCTATCCCAATTTTAAAATGCAACAATTTAGGCCATATTTGATTAGTTACACATAGTCTCATTCTTTTAATTCTTTGAGATTCTGAAAAAAAATGGGCAAGAATGAATGAGATACAGGTGTTTGGATATTCATTTCTTGGGCGGAATGCATTCTTCCCGTAAGAAATTTGGGAATGAACAAGAATGAATGAAATATAGGTGCTTGGATATTCATTTCTTGCTGCAGAATTCATTTTCCAGAATGAAATTTGGGTCTCAGCAAACCCATCCTACTAATTTTTTTTTTTTTAATTCGAACTCGAGTCTTCTCGACTTGAACTCACTGAACCCTCGTCCCTCTCTCTCTCTTCTATACAAGGTAAACCCTCGTCCCTGTCAAGGTAAAACTAATCGACTCTTTCTCTATATGTACAAGGTAACGGTGAGCTCGACCAAGGTAAACTCTCTCTCTCTCTCTCTCTCTCTTTCTCTCTTCGTCTTCTTCTTTTTTCTTTCTCGTCTTCTTCTTCTTCATCTCCTTCTCAAGCTGCGCACGTACAGAAGATGTATATATCCTCCTCCTCCTCCTCCTCCTCCTTCTTCTTCTTCTTCTTCTTCTTCTTCTTCTTACTCTGTTTTTCCCCTTTTAGGTTGACCACCAATATCATCCTTGTTACCATCAAAACGAAGCAACATCGATTAAGGTATTTGAAGTTTTGAACAACTTTATTCTCTTCATTATTTTCCTTATTGGTATTTCTGGTATTTGTGTGTTTGAATTATTATGGAATTTATACATTTTTTAAGTATAAATTGTTGCTGTTCTTTTTCTTATTGCTTTGCTGTTTTCTTTTTTTTTTTTTTTAAGTATAAATTATCGAATTATTTTCCTTATTGCTTTGTTGTTATCGAAGTATAAATCCGACAGTCCGATTGAGGCATTTGATAAAGGCACCCAGATGGTAGGTAGCATTTGAATTGAGGCCTCTGTTAAGCTTCGCCAACTGAAGGGAGAGACCCTACATACTATCCTGCTTGGCTCTGTTTGAGGATTAGAATTTGGGTTTTATCCATGCATCCATGGCTTAGTTAGTATGTAGGGGGCCACCCA
>NW_010729185.1:211502-223595 GCF_000365185.1 Nelumbo nucifera
TTAAAGATTTAATTAAAAATCAAACCCTAGACCCATTTGAACCCGCGGAGAGCCCTAGTGGACTGAGGCTTGGGCCACTCCTGAATGGCCTGAATTTTGGAGTCATCTACCGAGACTCCTTTCCTGTTGATTATATGTCCTAGATAAAGGACCTGTTGCTCTCTGAAGGAACACTTGGTTCGTTTTAGGAAGAGCTTATGTTGGCGAAGCAGCTCCAGAACTGTTCGTAGGTGACGAACGTGCTCCACCCAGGACGCACTGTAAATTAGGATGTCATCAAAAAATACTAGGACGAACCTGCGGAGGTGGGGTCTAAATACCTCGTTCATCAAGGCCTGAAATGTGGATGGAGTGTTTGTGAGACCAAAGGCATGACCAAGAATTCAAAGTGGTCGTGATGCGTTCGGAAGGCTGTTTTCTTCACATCTTCTGGGGCCATTCGAACCTGGAAGTAGCCTGACCTGAGATCCAGCTTAGAGAAATATTGAGACCCGTGGAGCTCATCTAGCAGTTCGTCCACCACAGGGATCGAGAACTTGTCCTTGACGGTCCTGTTGTTGAGATCTCGATAGTCTACACAGAACCTCCAGGTGCTGTCCTGTTTTGGCACCAGCAAGACTGGCGAAGAGAATGGGGAGCGGCTCGGGTGGATAATACCCTGCTTCAGCATTTCTGTACACTGGTTCTCTATCTCATCCTTCTGAAGGTGTGGGTAGCGGTACGACTGAACAACCACGGGTCCAGTCCCTGGCATTAATGGTATCCGATGGTCACACGATCGGACAGGGGGAAGGCCCTTGGGTTTTGAGAACACGTTTGGAAAATCAACGAGAAGTTTCTCCATCTCGGCAGTGTGCAAGGCGTCACCATGGAGAGTATGTACTTGTGGTCTTTTTGCTCTCATCTTGGTCCCTTTCCAGGTGACTTGTTTTCCATGTAGGTTAAACGTCATGGTCAAGGCACTGAAGTCCCATAGGATAGGGCCGAGGGTGATGAGCCACTTGATTCCCAATACTATATCAAACTCGTCTAGGGGCAATACAAACAGATCAACGAGGAATGGTTCAGAATCCACCTGTATTTGGATGTTTCGGCAGATCCCTGGGTTGTGAACTCTCTCCCCATTTGCTACGACTACAGGTAGTTTCAGTTGGAGCGCCGGTAGTTTCAGTTGGAGCGTCGCTTGCTTGCTGATGAAATTATGTGTGCTCTTTGAGTCCACCAGAACCCGTACCTGTTTTCCTACTACTTGGGCCTGCAGCTGCATGGTTTGAGAGTTTTGTATTCCGGTGATGGCGTGAAGGGAGATCTCGGGTTCTAGAGTTGTCTGCTCCTCTTCTTCCTCCTCTAGTTCGTCTACCAGGAGGCAGAACAACCGCTTGCAGCGGTGGCCGGCAGAGTACAATTCATCACAGTTGAAGCATTGGCCTTTGGCTCGGCGTTTTGCCATCTCGGCTTTGGATAGGCGTCTGATGGGAGGTGTCATCGTGCTGCTCCCTATGCTGGTTGCAGATCGGGGAGGGTTACTGGTGAAAGGCCGTGGTTCCCTGTTGGCTGCCAGCGAAGATCCTCCTCCAGCAGGCTTCGGGTTTGTCCAAGTCATTGTTGGGCTTCCCATGCTGGACAACCCTCTGCTAATCTGCAGTTTGCGCTCGAAGGCTCGGGCTAAATTCATTGTTGTGACCAGGTTAGGCAGGCTGTGCATCTCTACGTCAACTCGCAGAGGTTCGGATAGGCCAGCTGTGAACATATCCACCTGCTGGTCTGGGCGTACTGAAGAGGCTCTGGCGAGAAGGGTCTAAAACTGCCGCTGATATTCTGCTACGGTCCCTATCTGCTTGAGGTTAATGAGTTCCCCCAAGGGGTTGCTTGTTAATGGGGGTCCGAATCGAAGGAGGCAGTACGACTTGAATTGCTCTCAACTAAGACCTGGTTCTTCTTGCTCTACTCGGTAGAACCAGAGCTGCGCTTCTTCGGTTAGGTGAAATGCAGACAGACTGACCTTGTCCTTTTCCTCCGTGCGCTGATTACGGAAGAATTGCTCACAACGGTACAGCCATCCCAGTGGGTCACCGCTACCGCTGTAGGAGGGAAACTTCAGACGATTGTATTTGGGTATAACCTCTATATGTTCCATGTATTGGGCCTTTGTTAGAACGATATGGCCGATACGACAGTTGCAAAATTTTGAACCTTGATCACAATTGAGTTGTAGGCTTAAATATGTAGTTATGTACAGTTCAAATACATATTTGGGTATAACCTCTATACATATTTGCATTAGTATTAGTAATCCTTCCAAACTCAATTTGAGAAGAGTATAAATACAAATATATATATATATATATATATATATAGTGGAAATACAAAATTTACAAAATACAAGGTTTTACACTATACTCCAATCTCAGATATGGCGGACGAGGGCCGCCCGGAGAGAGATCTGGGAACAATTGGAGCACTTAGAATCCAAAAGTGAAGTTCAGGCCTATTCAGTAGGGTGGAAAGTGGTGGTGCTTCAACAGATTCTATATATACAACGATGATTGCATCATCTTCTCTCCAAGCAAACACAAAGGATCGCATACTTCTTTACAGGATTATCAACACCAAGGAAAAGTAAAATCAGAACCAAATCCTTTCTTATCATGGTATGATGTTAGAGGACCGAACATCTCAATCGTTCGATTCCTGACTACAATTTGCCGAGCACATTCTGAAATGTCTGAAATTCATGTTTTAAATCTTACAATCCATTTTTTTTTTTTTTTGTATTTTTCTCTTCATTCATATTTCTTATACTGCAAAATGATAGAGAGTTTGGTTAGTAGTGTAAATCAGGCTGTGTTGTTCACGGCCCAGCACGAACTTGAACTCGCCCTGTATGGCCCGTTATGATGATTCGTAAGCCATGCCAGGCCCAATATGACCCATATATATTTTATATATAGTTATATAATATTATATAAATTATAATTATATAATAATATATAGTATATAATATATTAATAAAATAAATATTTTTAATTTTATTATATTAATTAATTAATTTATTATATATAAATAATTTTATACACAAAATTCATATAAAATTAAAATTTTAAGTTTTTTATTAATTATTTTAAATAAATAACTTTGGCCTGATATACGGCCCAACCTGGCCCAAGACTCAGACCATGGGCCAGCCCAACCTGCTGCACAATACAGACCTGGGCCATATGCCAGGCCGAACCGACCCCTAAATTTTTCACTGAGGGCAGCACGGCCGCCCACTTTATACCTCTAAGTTTGGCCATTTGCTTCATCGATTACAGTGAACATTTAAAGAAGATTGAGTCGCCTTTATAAGATTATGCATTGATGATGTTTTTGTTTGTAGTCTCAAGTCATTAATGCACCCGATTCACTTTTTCTACCCGCCGTGAATTGCAATTATACATGTAAAAAAGTGAGACATGTGTATCTACAATGAGACCAAATCAGCCCCACAAGATTTGTCCCTCACAACGTCCTATTGAGAACTTCTCCCGATAATAATATAAAAAATGATGATGTCGTCGTCGAAATGATGATATCCAATATACGGCGAGAATGTGCTGTGGAACGTTGTGGGGGGCAGATTTGAACTCTCGGCCACCAATGTCAGGATATATATAACGACATTGATCCAGCGATAGCTCATCAGAGTCACTCACCTGCCTCCGAAAAAAAATCAGAGCCACTCGCCATTCTTTCACAAGGAGCTAGAGATGTGGCTCCTCCTGTTCGCTTCTTTCTGCATCTGTGCAGCCATGAAACTCCTCCTCGATCTCCCAGCAGTCTTCTTCACTGTGCCTATCGTAGGCGACATGGTATGGTTTCAGAAATCTTATTTGGAAATCGAACACATTCTTCGCGACTTGCGCACCAAGTATGGTTCCATCATCAAGCTCCACATCGGCTTCCGCCCAGCTATCTTCATCACCCCCCACGAACTTGACCATAAAGCACTCATCCAGCACGGCGCCACCTTTTCTGAACGTCCGTCGGGTATAGGCCCCCACCATTTCGTCTCCGGCAACCAAAATGTCATCGGCTCCACCCACAGCCCACTTTGGCGTCTCCTCCGCAAGAATCTCACCTCCGAGATCCTCCACCCTTCACGTTTCAAATCCTACATCCGTTCCCGCAAATGGATCTTGGTGATACTGACCAACAGACTCAAGGAACAAGCCAAATCCGGCGAACCAGTCTGTATGGCAGATCACTTCCAGTATGCAATGTTTTGCATATTAGTACGCATGTGCTTCGGAGAGGAACTCGACGAGAAGATTATCAGAGACGTGCAAACCGTTTAGTTCAAGTACGTGACCGGTTTTGAACGTTTCAACATACTTTCTCTCGTGCCCAGATTGACAAAGATCATATTTCGGAAGCAGTGGAAAGAGTTCTGTGAGGTGCGACGTAATCTAGAAAGTGTTCTGATTCCACTAATACGAGCCCGACAAGAACAAGAGAAGAAGAAGCAAAGCGAAGGAGGAGAGGGCGAGAGGGTCGTCTGCTACGTCGATACTTTGCTCAATCTTCGACTCCCCGATGGAGGACGGAAGCTGAGGGAGGATGAGATTGTGTCTCGGTGCTCGGAGTTTCTTGGTGCAGGCACTGACTCAACGTCCATCACGTTACAGGGGATCATGGCAAACCTGGTGAAGCATCCACACATCCAAGCGAAGTTGTTGTCGGAGATTGAAGGGATGGTGGGGTCTGGAGAAGAAATCAAAGAGGAAGATCTGCAGAAGATGCCATATTTGAAGGCAGTGGTGTTGGAGGTCCTGAGAAGACACCCACCAGCACACATTTCGCTGCCACACAGTCACAGAGGATTTCGCCTTGGATGGGTATCTTATACCAAAGAATGCTAGGGTGAATTTCGCGTTAGCAGAGATGGGGAGGGACCCAAAGGTTTGGGAGGACCCCATGGAGTTCAAGTCGGAGAGATTCTTGACACGTGGCGATGGAATGCCGCAGGCGTTTGATCTAACTGGGAGTAGAGAGATTAAGATGATGCCGTTTGGGGCAGGGAGAAGGATCTGCCCTGGTCTTGCTTTGGCTTTGCTTCAGCTTCAGTACTTTGTGGCCAATTTGATCAGGGAATTTGAGTGGACGGTCAAGGATGGAGAGGAGGTTGACTTGTCCGAAAAACAGTACACTATCCTGATCATGATGAAAAATCGTCTGAGGACCCACATATCGCCAAGGAGAGTATAGATATTTGTTACTTCCTATCACCTATCCTATATATAATAATAAATAATAGGGATAAGTAGACTGCAATCCACTCTTTAAATAAATAATTTTTGAACTTTTGTGGTATGTGAATGCTTTAATATCAAAATTCAGCAACACTTAGTGGAGTGGGTCTTGTCTGGTCTGATGGGCCTTTCGGATTGCCTTTAGATTCTTTCACGAGGTGGGAATAGGTGGGACCGTGGGACTGAATACATGGTAAATAAGGAGGAAAACTTTCGCTTGTGAGGTGTAAAGGAAGAAGCTGTGGCTTTTAAAGCATTATAGGGTGTAAGTCTATGATATGCAAATGCTATGTTTTATTAAAGGAAGAGCTATATATATATAAGCTGATAGACAGTTGGAACACTGGGCTAGTAAGGTTGTTTGGGGAGTTATAAGAGAACAATGTTTAAGAGTGTTTGGGTTGGTTTATATAAGGTGGATACTCCGATGCTTAAATTAGGGAAAAGTTATAAGTATTGGAAAGATTGAGAGCAAGAGAATTATTAGTGTTAAATTGCAAGTACCTTATGTGATCACTGGGATGCTTTTATATAGGCAAAGATCCCATGTACTGCTTCTGAGATCTGTGGGGGGATGCGGCTTACCGGCTCATGATCCTTGGAGGTAGATCTAGCAGATAATGATAAGGCTTCTCCCCTGAAGCGGGCAATATGGAAGTTAGTTTTCTTAAGCAACGTGATCCCAGAGGAATCGGTGAGGGTAAATCACACCCAACGAAGGTAAGTCGCCACATCATGAAAGTCACTACATGAAGCTCAATCAGGTGGTGAGACCTCCGTGGGATCGCCCTTCATGCCAAGATATTATGCAACCGTTCAGAAATGACATGTATGGAGATGTCACTCAAGGGCCAAATCACCTCTCATCACTAATTATATGCATTAGAAAGCATTTGATAATTATGAAGGATACTATTATATTTTTGTGAGGGGGGAGGAAGTTAGTTTATTTTACAGATTTTATAAGTGCAATTGTGAAAATAGAGTAAATTGGTTTACTTCTAAACATCTGAAAATAATTTCAGTTAGAGTCCTTTTAACATGGATGCTTGGTTGAACTGCTTTTTCCGATAAATAACTACCTATGAACATGCCTGTTACCAAGATTGATTTCTATAACAATTTGTGTAGTACAATAAGTTTAAAATAAATAGAAAATTTTCAATAAAATGTATTAATAAGAGAAAGAAAGAAGTTATTCCATATGTCAAATCCAAACTAACTAATGATTTATAATTTATTAATGGATTGGGAAGAGAAACCTAACTAATCATTTATAATACTTAGTTTAGATAAAATTGAATAATAAAAAAGGGTAAGTCTCTTAAATTATTCCTATTGTTTGTGAAATTGACTAACTGTGTCCTTAGTGTTTGACTATTGTTACCCTTATTGTTTTTGACAATTGATTAGTTCTATCCCTACCGTTAGCATTCATTAAGTCACAATTTGTGTATATGTGACCCCATATAACTTATAAATTTACTCAAAACCCAATATTACCCTCGTCCCCTTCATCCTCTCTCCCCCTTCTTTTTCATGTTGGGTTCAGGCACAATGATAGGACATGAGAATCAACTCATGCTGAAAGGAGGAGAGGTTTCATCAAAGGAGGGGTTTGACTGTGCTCTTCATCTTGCTGAAGAGAATCAACAAGAAGTGATTTTTTACGAAAATCAAGAAAATAGACGGAGAAGAGAAAGATATAGGTGTTGCCAATTTGGGTCTGACCTACAAATGCATGCCGTCGTTTCTTGGCAAAAAGTCCTCCAAACTCGTCGGACTTCTTGGGTCGAACTACGACAGATCCCCTCCATTGCGAGCTTGTGGTGCTGCTGTTCTTTTCCTCCCCCTCCATCGGGTAAAGGCTCCAAGAGAACATGGGTTTACGTGGTTGTTGGAGTTGCGGCCAGTTTATTTGTGCTTATTGTTGTCTTGGCTGTTGTTTATTATTTTGTCTTACGAAGAAGAAGACGGAGGCGCCCAATTGATTTTGTTACTGTCATCAATTCATTCGAGAAACCCCTCAAAAGTATGTCGGAGGAAGAATCCGAGGAGTTTCTTAAGAGTATATCTGAGATTGTTCAGTTCCTTAAAGTTTATAAAAATTGGAGAACTACGATCTGCAACGGAGAACCCGACTGAAAATGGATTGACTTCAGTGAAATTGATGTAGACACCGGCAATACCCTTGCAGTTAATGAAATTGATGAACTGGGTTGCTGTATATAACTTACCCGAAAAGGAATGCTGAAAATGGATGGACTCCAATGAGATAGATGATGATGGCTCACGTTCCATACTTCCATATGATGTAGTCCATTCACAAGGTACCCTCAAATTAGTGTTGCATTATATTATATGCATTAAAAAGATGGGAATAAAAGGAACAAGAGAGCTCTCCATGTTGGTCACTTGCAATGAGGCAAGGAGCCTGGAGGGAATACAAAACATAAAATGTGGTTATAAGTTAACTCTGAAATAGAGCATAAATATTTGAAGATCAATGAAATTGACAAGAGCTAATCCAGGAAATTAAAGCTAAGACCCCATTTCCTACAGAAACTAGTTAATCTAACATTTATGTATGGTTCTTGCTGAAATTCTACTCATATAGGGTGTTTCTTAGTTCCCTATTCGGTGAGGTAGCTAAGATTTTTGATAGGGACTGCTCAATCTCATCCATCCCAGGCCGACTAGCTGGATTCTTCCTTGTGCAGTTCTGAGTCAATCTGGCAATGAGCAGAGCAAGATCAAATGGATAGTTGGTTTGCAGAGATGGATCTATGAACCCTTTTAATTTTTCCTCTGCGTTTTCCTCATCGAGCATGGCTAGTAAAGCATCTAATTTGGCTTTTTAGATTATCCATCTGGTTCTAAAACCTGTCGATAAGGACATAGAACGGTAGAGTTTTTAGTTTTTGGGTTTTCATTTCAGCCGGAGACCAATTCGATCCATCTCCGAAACATCATTTCATTTCTTTCGGTTGGGTTTTATTTTAAAATTGGAGAAATATTGGAGGGAAAATTTGACATTTCGTTTCTTTCTGTTAGCACTTAACGGCGATGTCAATTTTTAAAAACAATAAGGGTAGTTTAAGACAATATATAAATAATAAAAGTACAGTTAGTCAATTTCACAAACAATAAGAATAGTTTAAGAGATTTACCCTAAATTAAATCATTAAGGAATTAATTAAAATCACAATTAATTAGTTAACCAATACCATGAAACAAAGACTTATCCCAACTATGTGAGAAGTGAACATGTTATGAGTAGCAAGTTAGAAGATCAAATTACAATAAACAATTTCATTATTCTTCCCTTCAGTGAGGAATCAAGTTTATTACATAAAACAAATTACAAAAAGCAAAACAGAATAATCATAGCAATCAAATTACAGAAATATCTGCAAATAGCCATCAATTTTTTTTACATTAAATAATTGTTAAATAAGAGAATAAAAAATAAAAAAGGAAATCAATACAATAGGGTATATTAATTGTGAAGAACCCAATTGGATACCACTATACAAAGCCCATAAGAGACCACCATGACGCCCATACACACGTGAAGCCCATTGCCACTCCAATGCAACCCAACCCTATGCCACCAGCCTTTTGGATTTGAGTTATCAATGAACCAGGCCAGTCCAATAAACAACAAACCAACCCTTGTTCCGGTCCCACCACCCTTTGGATAGTCATCCATGAATAACCCAACTGAGCCCAATACATTCAACCAGCAGACTCAGCCCAACCAATACAACGCAACTCAATCCCCCTCCAATCCAATCCTCGTTCCACCATGTATACATAACATGTAAAAAGACAAAAAAAGAAAAAAAAAAATTAACGTTATGTTTGATTTGAAGGAAAAGGTAGGAAAAGGAAGAAAAACATAGGGAAATCTCAAGGTTTGTAAGGGTTTTCCTACATTTTTTATGGAGGCCCATCACAAGGCCCATCTCACTTCTAGGGGCGGCAACTCCTAGGATAAGGATAAGTCTAACCAAGAATCCAAGATTAGCAAGATCCAAGAATTCAAGATAAGCAAGGGATCCAAGAATCCAAGATTAGTCAGACTCTTCCAAGATTAGCAAGATAAAGCAAGATTCTTCCAAGATTATCAAGATAAAGCAAGACTCTTCTAAGACTCTTCCAAGATTATCAAGAAAGACTCCAAAAAGCATCAAGATTAGCAAGATAATCCAAGATCCATTAATATAGGAAGATCGGACGGTAGAGATCAAACCAAGAAGAGTTCGATCCTATCAGATTAGATATTTAGATCTATCCTAGTTGTTATTTCCTAGTTCTTTTACAATTTCCAAATGTATTATAAATACTGCTATTTTCCCGAAATTAATCATCAATTCATACTTCATATTTCAGAATTTTCTTCAAGATTTCTTCTTTGAACTTTCGCCACCTTTTCTCTCTCCTAGAGAATTTGGTGTTCTTCGCTAGGAGCTAGCGATCGCCCGGTGCTTGCATAGCTAGCCCGGTTTCTCATTGCTTCCATGCTGCATCAAGTGGTATCAGAGCAGGGAATTCACCCAGTCATGTCCAACCCAGATGGTAGCAGTCGCAACCCACCCCGTGACACAGATAAGGGGTTTCCAACTGTTTGGAGAGCAATCGAAGAACAGCGTACAGCCACACGTAACATCGAGCAGCAGTTGGCAGAGATGGCTGAACAACTACAAACCTTGTTACGGGAGGTTGCTCCATGGAACCGGGAACATCCACAGCAAATCGAGGGAGACGACCATGACAGACCACCCGTCCATACTACACTACGACAACCAGTCCTGGACGACGACAGTGATGATGATCTGGAATTTGGTGGTGCTCCAGTTCTTCCCGGCAACGACAAAAACGGTAGAAATTGGCACAATCAAGGTAATTTCAATCCCCGTAGGAATAATGATGAATTTAAACTCAAGGTAGATATTCCTACTTTTAGTAGAGATCTTGGCATAGAGGGACTTCTGGATTGGATCACAGAAGTCGATAGGTTCTTTGATTACATGGAGATACCAGAGGAACGAAGGGTAAAATTGGTAGCTTTCCGATTAAAGGGAGGCACATCTGTTTGGTGGGAACAGATGAGAGAGACCCGGATGAAAGAAGGAATGGGTCCTGTTCGAACCTGGAGGTGCATGAAACAACTTATAAGAGGTAGATTTTTACCTCCTGATTATGAACAATATATGTTTGAATCTTACCAGAGGTGAGACCGTCCATCAGGGACAAAATTGGTGTACAGATGGTTCTCAGTGTGCAGGAAGCAAGGAACCTAGCCTTGAAAGCAGAATTAATGTTCCAAGACAAGGCACACAGTGATAATTACCGCCGGTACAGCGGGAGCGACAACAGACCGACAACTGTCGACAGGAACAAATCAGTCCCGGTAGTACAACCTTCTCACCCGACAAGAACAAGTAACGCCGGTAAAGGAACTACAGGAGGACATACTCGAGGTAATCCTTCCAACCCTCCTAAACCCAGTAACCCTTATGCAATGCCTGCTCCTATTAAATGTTTTAAATGTAATGAGGTGGGACATAGATCCAGTGACTGTTCAAGGAGGAAGGCAGTTAATATGGTAGAAAGGGAGGAGGAAGAAGATATTGATGAGTAACTATATTGTGGACCTGATGGGGAGGATGAAGAGGGTCCATATGAACATGAGGAGTATACTTGTGTGGTAAGAAAATTAATGTTGTCCCAGAAAAATAAGGATACTTCTCAAAGGCATAGATTATTTCGTACCAGATGTACTGTCAAGGGAAAATTATTTAATTTAATTATTGATAGTGGCAGTCAAGAAAATATTATTTGTAGGGATGTCATCAACAATTACAATCGATTCCTGAAAAACATCCCAACCCATACACAATTGGGTGGATCAAGGAAGGAGGTGGCGTACAAGTGGAAGAACGCTACAAGGTACCTTTTTCAATTGGTAAATACCATGATTAAGTATATTGTGATAGTGTAGATATGGATGCTTGCCATATTTTGTTAGGGAGGCCTTGGCAGTTTGATACAGATGCAAGGCACATGGGTAGGAAGAATACCTACCAACTTGAAAAAGATGGTACACGTTATACTTTGTTACCCATAGCAGAAAAAAATATTACAAATACTCCAAAGGCACATGAGAAGAATTTCCTTACCATCACCCATCATCATGCTGAATTTGTTAAAGAATGTAAGGATACTCATGAAATACATTTGTTAGTAGTAAAAGGAGAAGATGTTAATGATGAAAATAAAATTCCAGCAGAAATACAGGGACTACTGGATGAATTTAATGATGTAGTTTCAGAGTTACCAAATGAACTCCCTCACATGAGAGATATACAGCACCATATTGATTTTATCTCAGGTGCTAGTCTACATAACCTCCCACATTACAGGATGAGTCCTAAGGATATTGAAATCTTACGGAAAAGGTAGAAGAATTATTGAAAAATGGACACATTCAAATCAGCATGAGTCCTTGTGCAGTACATGCCTTACTTACACCTAAGAAAGATGGCAGTTGGAGGATGTGTGTCGACAGCAGGGCCATTAACAAGATTACTATTGGGTACAAGTTTCCCATTCCTAGGCTGGACGACATGCTGGACCAACTGAGCGGAGCTGTAGTTTTTTCAAAAATAGATCTTAGGAGTGGATATCATCAAATCAGGATCCGTCCCGGAGATGAATGGAARACARCCTTCAARACTAGAGATGGCTTGTTCGAGTGGTTAGTCATGCCCTTTGGACTAACCAACGCACCCAGCAC
>NW_010729185.1:224221-250091 GCF_000365185.1 Nelumbo nucifera
CCCATCCACTGTCACAGATGTCAGGCGATTTCATGGGTTGGCAACCTTCTATAGGCGCTTTATTAAGAATTTTAGTAGTATCATGGTTCCCATTACCGAATGCTTGAAAAAAGATAAATTTCAATGGGGAGAAGAACAAGAGCAAAGTTTTTCTCTCATAAAAGAAAAATTATGTACTGCTCCTGTTCTTGCCTTGCCAGACTTTAATAAATTATTTGAAGTTGAATGTGATGTCAGTGGAGTTGGCATAGGGGCTGTATTGTCCCAAGAGAAAAGACCCATTGCTTTCTTCAGTGAAAAATTATGTGAAGCCAGGAAAAAGTGGTTTGCTTATGATAAGGAGTTCTATGTTGTGGTTAGAGCCTTGAAGACAAGGGAACACTATTTAATTGCAAAAGATTTGTTCTCTATACTGACCACCAGGCCCTAAAATACCTTAGTGGGCAAAAGCAATTAAGAAGTGATTTACATGCCAGATGGTCTGCTTTCCTAGACAAGTTCCCATATAAAATTGTGTATAAGACAGGACAGCAAAATAAAGTGGCTGATGCACTTAGCAGGCGAGTAGCTCTCATCAAGACCCTCAGTGTTGAGATTGTGGGTTTTGAGTGCCTAAAAGACTTATATGCCCAGGATGAAGACTTCCAACAGGTATGGGAGAAATGTGTGAACAAGCAGTCAGTAGAGGACTTCTTTATTTATGATGGGTTCCTTATGAAAGGGGAACAACTGTGTATCCCTTGCACCTCCCTCCGTGAAAAGATCATCAAGGATTTGCATGGGGGTGGATTAGCAGGACACTTGGGAAGGGACAAAACAGTAGAAGCAGTTAAGGGGCGATATTACTAACCGAAATTAAGAAGGGACGTGTCTACCATTGTAAGCAGGTGCTATGTTTGTCAGACATCTAAGGGACAAACCCAGAACACAGGTCTCTACATACCCCTACCCGTTCCTACTGCTATATGGGAAGACTTGTCCATGGATTTTGTGCTAGGCTTGCCAAGGACCCAGAGAAACATGGACTCTGTCTTCGTGGTGGTTGACAGATTTTCAAAAATGGCTCACTTCATCCCATGCAAGGAAACAACAGATGCATCCGCAACAACCAAATTGTTTTTCAGGGAGATTGTCCGTTTGCATGGGGTACCCAAGACCATCACTTCAGATCGTGACACACGATTCCTCAGTCACTTTTGGATGACCCTGTGAAGGTTATTTGATTCATCACTTAATTTTAGCAGTACAGCCCATCCGCAGACAGATGGACAGATAGAAGTGGTAAACCGGACCTTAGGGATCTTAATTCGCAGCATATGTCGGGAGAGGCCAAAACAGTGGGACTTCGCCATAGCTCAGGCTGAGTTCGCCTATAACAATGCAGTGCATAGTTCTACAGGCAGGTCCCCATTATCCATCATATACATGAGGGTCCCTAACCATGCACTGGATTTAGTGAAGCTACCCAAAGTACCCAGCGCCAGTATCTCAGCAGAACAGATGGCAGAACAAATCCAGTCCGTCCAAGAGGCCGTGAAGCAAAAGCTAGAATAATCCAACGCCAAGTACAAGATGGTTGCAGACAAGCACCGTCGACCGCAAGTGTTTGATGTAGGTGATGAGRTTATGGTCTTCTTAAGGAAGGAAAGGATTCCCGTAGGTACTTACAACAAGTTGAAGCCTCGGAAGTATGGTCCATATAAGATCGTGAAGAAGATTAATGACAATGCCTATGTAGTGGATTTACTAGATCATATGAGTATATCCAAGACCTTCAACGTTGCCGACCTTCATCGGTACTTGCCGGAAATAACACTTGCCTATCCTAGTCACAACTCGGGGTCGAGTTCTCTCCAAGTGGGTGAGAATGATGGAGGCCCATCACAAGGCCCATCTCACCCCTAGGGGCGGCGGCTCCTAGGATAAGGATAAGTCTAACCAAGAATCCAAGATTAGCAAGATCCAAGAATTCAAGATAAGCAAGGGATCCAAGAATCCAAGATTAGCCAGACTCTTCCAAGATTAGCAAGATAAAGCAAAATTCTTCCAAGATTATCAAGATAAAGCAAGACTCTTCCAAGACTCTTCCAAGATAAAACAAGACTCTTCCAAGATTATCAAGAAAGACTCCAAGAAGCATCAAGATTAGCAAGATAATCCAAGATTCATGCATTTAGGGAGATCAGACGGTGGAGATCAAACCAAGGAGAGTTCGATCCTATCATATTAGATATTTAGATCTATCCTAGCTGTTATTTCCTAGTTCTTTTACAATTTCCAAATGTATTATAAATACTGCTATTTTCCCAAAATTATTCATCAATTCATACTTCATATTTCAGAATTTTCTTCAAGATTTCTCCTTTGAACTTTCGCCACCTTTTCTCTCTCCTAGAGAATTCGGTGTTCTTCGCTAGGAGCTAGCGATTGCCCGGTGCTTGCATAGCCAGCCCGGTTTCTCATTACTTCCACGTTGCGTCAGGTTATCAAGAAAGACTCCAAGAAGCATCAAGATTAGCAAGATAATCCAAGATCCATGCATCTAGGGAGATCGGACGGTGGAGATCAAACCAAGAAGAGTTCGATCCTATCAAATTACATATTTAGATCTATCCTAGTTGTTATTTCCTAGTTCTTTTACAATTTCCAAATGTATTATAAATACTGCTATTTTCCCAAAATTAATCATCAATTCATACTTCATATTTTAGAATTTTCTTCAAGATTTCTTCTTTGAACTTTCGCCACCTTTTCTCTCTCCTAGAGAATTCGGTGTTCTTTGCTAGGAGCTAGCGATCGCCCGGTGCTTGCATAGCTAGCCCGGTTTCGCATTGCTTCCACGCTACATCAAATTTCCTTCCTTTCCCTACTTTTTCCTTCAAACTAAACACAGTCAAAAGGAAGGAAAAGGGAAAAAGCGAAAATTAATGAAAAATAATAAGAAAATGCAAACCTATTCAAAAATAGAAAATCATCAATAGAACCAAACCCAGCCCAAACCAATACAACCAACCCAATCCCCCCTCCAATCCAACTCTCGTCCCGCCATGTATGAATAACATGTAGCACATGTAAAAATATAAAAAAGAATAAAAAAACTTAATAAGAGAGAAAAACCGAGAAAGAATTACCAGTTGCAGAACAACTCATTGACCCCAGTGATTATTGAACATGCCGGTGTATGGTGAAAAAGATAAAATATTACATCAAACCGATACCTGATTAATGGGAAAATCTATGATAAGGAAAAAGATATGATATGAAAAGAGTTTTGACCAATCAAAACTCACCCATGAATTTTGATAAATAACACCTGATTTGCTATCATGTTTATGATTCCAGTTTATTGGTCAGTTGTTTTTTCGGATATCATGACTTCTCCATATCATAGTCAAACCCCTGATTAATACACTGGCGTGTTCAAAGATCAGGTAATATTTTCGCAAAATAATAATAATAATAATAATAATAATAACTGGTTCATTGACACCCTTAATTATGCTTCTTTTGGATAATTTTAACTAGATCATTGAGATATATAACACCCAGTTGAATTGCAAAACTGCCACCCAGCCTATTTTTTGGATTGACAAATTGTTTGCTATATAGAATTAGAGGTGAGTCATGGATATGGGTACATTGGTGCTAAAGTGAAACGTTAAATCAGCATTCATGTAGACTTTTTGATAGAACTTTGAGAAGAGAAAAATGAGTTCATTCTCATAATTTAAGATCCTTTAAACATCGTTATCAGCAGATTAAGTACAAATTGACGTGATTGTAAGCGGTCGAGAGAGTAATATGGACATGGTTTTCCAAAACTACAGGGACTCGTGGGCCTTATGTTACTGAAGGAAATAAATTCAAAAGTAAAATTTTTAAAGTTCACCAACGTTTTAGGCTATTTGTCTATAGTAAGTTTTTTGACAATTGACTAAATCTTTCTTATCCTTAGTATCTGTTAATGAAAGGATTAAAAAGATTATTTTATCCATCATTCTTCTTTAAATTTTTAAAATGAAACTTACACAATCTCAATTGTAAGACCATCCTTGCAAAGGGTGTAAATGGATCGAACTTGAATTGAATCAAGCAATATCTAAATTCAAATCTGATAAGAAAATCCGTTATTCGAATTCGATTTGATATCTGACGGATATTAAAAATTAATATTTCAAATTCGAATATTCAATTCGATTCGATTCGAATTTGACCAAATAATTATTTAGGTAATTAATAAATATTTTATTTATATAAAGTATATAAATATATAAATTATTTATATAATGCAATTATTTTATATATAAATTAATATAAAACATTTATATATTTTATATATTATATATAATAATTAAATAATCAATCGAATTCGGATATTTATCAAATCCAATCATGTCATATCCGAATTTGAAAGGGAGGAATTGAAGAGGTTTTTGAAAACTTGAGATGTAACAAGGTTGGTCTCAAAAATGAGGCTATGCAGGGAGATTGGCTATTATATATTGAACACATTAAGCTTGAAGAGAAAAAGGTTCTCTACTACCTCTGTTCTCCCCTTCTCTTCTTACTCAAAGTTCTGCTTGATTTTCATCTTAATCCAAGATGTTATCGGTTTCATCTTCTTCCTTTTTCTGTTGTTCTACTTCAGGAATGTAAGATCTTGAAGTTCTTAGGGTTTATGGCTATTGGACTTGCCAATGGAGGAGTGAGCATTGATTTTCTTGCTTTTCTTTTCATGGATTTTAGTTCTTATTATTGAGGATTCGTTCATTATTCTATATCGTCCCCTATCTTTTTCCAGCGAAAGCCTCCTGATTGGTAGGATTTTGTGGGTATCATTACTCTACTTCTTATTAACTCCACCATTAGTTTCACTGAAGAAAACAACGCAGGTAATGCCGTTGCTACTCTCATGGCTCGTCTTGCCCCAAAAGCCAAGGTTGTACTAGTGGCCGGAAAAAGAAATCTTCAACTCTCGTCCCATAGCATACTTTTGCATCCAACTGCTGCGAGAAGTAGGCTCGTACTTGTTTCGATCAGATTTGTACATGCGAGCAACCTCTGGCACTGATCGGAGTTTGGGCCCGTCAGCAAGGTTCATCAGCAAAGAGCAGATGGAAAGAGCAGGGCTCCACTACTCTTTAAATATACGTTTTGACGCCACGAGTTCCTTCAATATACTTGGAAGGATCCTTTTGCGAATCCTTGAGTTACTTCAATATAAACTGATAGAAGAGGAAGAATGAATTGTCGTATTTCTCTATTGCTTTTTGAGGTACATATATATACAAGACTGATTGTGTATGATGAGGACTACAAGAGATAATGAATATACAAAGATAAATACAAATAAAGAAGGATAAATACACCAGAAGATACACAAGAAGATAAGGTACAAATTAAAGGGAGTTGAGATAACCCCGAACTTCTAGTGGCGTGAGGTGATCTACTGATCTCTATACTCTAACACCCCCCTACAAGATGAAGGTGGGTGGCCCACGTTCAGCTTGGATCTAAGAAGATCAAATTGCGGTCCAGGTAAAGGTTTAGTGAAGACGTCAGCTGGCTTATCAACCAAGCGAATGAATTGAACCTAAAGTTGCTTGTGATGTACCTGTTTCCTCACAAAGTAAAAGTCGATTTCAATATGTTTAGTACGTGCTAGATTGACAGTAAGGTACATGACACCAATGTTGTCACACCATAAAACAAGGGGAGAAGGTATAGTGATCCACAACTAAGTAAGGAATGTAGCAATAGAAGTTCTGATGTGGCAAGAGCAATTCCCCGATATTTGGACTCGGTGCTGGACCGGGAAATTATGGACTGCTTTCTAGATGCCCAAGAGATCAGGTTTAGGCCTAAGAAGATATAAAATCCATTGTGAGACTGTCGATCATCTAGGCGACTTGCCCAATCTGCATCAGAGAAAGCAACCAGCTGAGAAGATTGTTGGAATGTGAAACCAAGGTCTATAGTAAGGTATTGCAAGGCACCAACTAGTTGACAGCAAACGAGATCTCAGGACGTGATATTGTAAGGTATTGCAAGGAACCAACTAGTTGACGATACTCACTAGGATCAGCAGGAGGTTTCACTGTTCTTAGAGAGAGAAATAGTTGTAGCCATGGGTGTAGCAGCTGGCTTAGCTCCTTTCATATTAAAGCGATGAAGGAGATCAGTTATGTACCGCCACTGAGACAAGTGAATTGAAGATCCAAAATGGAGAACCTTAAGTCCAAGAAAATAATGTAGGGAATCGAGATCCTTCATGGAAAAAGCATAGCCAAGTGTAGAAACAAGAGTAATGATAGCATCAGAATTGGAGCCAGCGATAATAATATCATTAACATACACAAGAATCAAAGTGGTTTCAGTGGTGGTGTGGCGAGTGAAGAGAGATCAATCAGCCATTAAAGGAAGAAAATCAGCCTGTTGAATGAAGCCATTGAAATTTTGATACCAGGCTCATGGGGCCTATTTAAGATCATAAAGAGCTTTGTGAAGTTGATAAACATGAGACGGATGTTGGGTATCAACAAAGCCGAGGGCCATCCCTTAGAGAGGCCATGCAGAAATGCAGTGTTTACGTCAAGTTGGCGCAGGGCCATCCCTTAGAGAGGGTAAATGAAGAACAACCCATATTACAAGTTTGACTACAGTGCTGAAGGTATCAGCATAATCAATGCCTTCTGGTTGCATGAAGCCCTTTGCCACGAGACGGGCCTTAAAGTGGTCCACACTACCATCGGGGTTACGTTTAATATGGAATACCCACTTACAATTCACTATGGTTGCATCGCTTGCAGCTCCTCGGTCATGGCAGCATATCACCATGGTTTTTAAAATCGAACCGGTCAGGGGTCCGTTTATCAGTTCGAATGGTCCAACTGTTGGACCCGTACCAGTCAGCCCATTCTGACAAAAAATTTAAACAAAATTAAGAAAAACTAAAAAATTAGAAAAGGGTCAAAACCGTTCAAATGATTAACCGGCCAGTTCATCGGTTTGCTGACCAAAATCAACGATTTTGAGAAAAAAAGCGGTTTTAAAGAAAATAGAACTAGTTAGATGACCGATTCCCGGTTTTTTCGGTTCGGTCCGGTTTTGAAAACAATGCATATCACTGAGGGTGAGAAATGGCTTGGCGAACTGTTTTGGGTTTGCTGTAGTCAAGAGAGAGAGGGTACTTGGTGGAGAGAGAGTTTAGTTTTTCTGGTGCTGGTAAGGGAGCGGGTGAGAATTGGATGTGTGCATTGAAGAGCAATCGGGGGGACGTGTGTGGTTCAATAGATTGAGATGGAAAGGGTTTAGGAGGAGGCTGAGAGGGTGGTAAGATGTGAGAAGCAACACCGCTGGGTGGAGAGGGAGCAGGTGGAGGTGGTGGTGTGGGGTCTGAACGGAGAAGGGTGGCTAGGTGATGCGAGTGGTGCGGGTGGTTCTGCTGGTGGAATCAAGTCATGTGAGGTGGGGGAAGTGAAGGGAACAACAGGAGAGCTGCTGTTGGGAGGCGATTAATATGAAAAACTGCAGTATGGAAAGCATCAAACCAATAAGTCTTAGGAACAGAGGCAATTTCCAATAAAGAGAGGCCAAACTCAACAACGTGTCATGCTTTCTAGACCTGTTCATGGGCCGGGTGGCCCGGCTCGGCCTCCGGATGGGCTTGAACATGTTTATAGGCCCGTGGGCTTAAACTCGGCCCAAAAAGCCCGGATTGCAATAAATTCGAGTTGGGCTCGGGTTTTGTCAAAATAGCCCGGCCCGACCTAAATTTAGACTTAAAATGGGTTATGTGATTATGTCCATTTGAATAAGTTTTTTTATTTAAGAATGTAAAATTGTGTTTTAAAACGTAAAAGAAAGGGAAAAAAAACCATCTTGTAGGCCCATTGTTTATTTAAATAGGAAAAAAAACATCTGAATTTTTAATTCTAATTTGAATAGGGAAAATTGTAATTTTTTTATTAGGTCGGGCTTCAGGCTTTTTATCAAGGCCGGGCTCGGGCCCAAGTTATAGGCCCGTTGGTCGGGCTGGGCTCGGGCTCGGGCCTAGCATATTTTCATTAATGATGAGTAAAAGCCCAGCCCGAGCCCGGCCCGACCCATGAACAGGTCTAATGCTTTCTCTCGGTTGTACCATTCTATTGTGGCGTGTGGGGGCATATGTAGGAAAATGGGGTCCCTATAACTTTGGAAGAGAAGCTCTGAGGTGCATCTGAAGACATTGTCTTTAGAACGTTATTTGCTCCCACTCAGTTTCATTGAGTTTGCTATTGGGTTACAGGAAAATCCGTTCCCAGGATACAACAGAGCCTTGGGCGAGAATCTGCAACCAGTAAAGTTGATGAATCTCCGAAGAAACCTTCTATGAGACTGTAGCAGACCAGACTGAGAGAGAGAAAAGTGGATTTCGAAAAAATGTGTTTTGAAGTCTGATTCATGCTCCTCAAATAGTTTATGAAGAGGTATGAAGAAAAGGTAGGTGCTGGTTCAGAGAATGCACATTGAATAGTCACAATGTTTGAAATTGTGATTGTTTAAAAAGTATTAACTTTGAATTGTACCTCTTGATCACACCCGATCGAATCGTGACCGTTGATCTCATCAACGGTGATCAACGGTTAGAATCGCACCAAAACCAAAGCCGCCCTTCGCGAGCCATGCGGGTGTAAGCAAAGTGCGCCTCTAAAGCACCTCATTGCGTCGCACACACGCGTGCACGCACGTGCAAGCACCTCATTGCGCCGCACACACGCGTGCACACGCGTGCACGCACGTTGCACAGTATCAAACCCCCATACTCTCCTCTACTATTTTATAGAGTGTAAATCAGATCCTATTAAAATACTGAAAACAAAGCTTTTAATTTTCCAATGTGGGATAAGTTCAAAACTGTGTTTTATAAGAGAAAAGCTAATTTTTCAATCAAATGTACAGATGCAATTTCTCATATAATTGACCAATCAAACCCATTGGATTTAATCTCTTATGAGATTAAAATCCAACATCATATAATTCTGTGGATAATACCATGTACTGAGAAAAAAAAATCTGACGGGTTTATTGTATTCAGAACCCCCCTCCCCCATCAGTTTGGAGCATTTTGATCTTGTAATTAAATAAGTTTTCCACTTGACTTTTGAAATGAATAAAGATAGGCACCACATCATTTTTGTGCACCAAATACCAATGGAAAAATCCAAATATATTTACTAAATGCATCAACAAAACTAATATAGTAATTATAACCAACATGAGAGCCAATGGGTGAGGGTCCCCACGAATCAGAATAAATAAGTTCGAGTGGTGAAACGGCTTGAAAGGAACTATGTAAAAATGGCTATCTGTGTGCTTTGCCAAATTGCTGGCAAGCAGAACAGAAAAACATAGCTTTATGAGAAGAAATTAGGGGCTCTGTCACGAAATCAATGACCACCCTTGACCCCTGAAATGAATATCTTTGGCGCTCTCTCTCTGTTGGGATTTTTCTTGAGTTTTGCAAGAGCTTTAATGGCATATTCAGAGGTCCATCTCTTAGCCGGTGGTTGAGGTCCGACTAGGTTTTGCTAGTACGATTAGTGGTGGGGCAATTAATTTTTTTCTCGTCGTCCTTTTTATTGCTAAGATGCAATAAAAAAGGTTATTGGTATGTAACTACCTTTTTATTGATAGGAGTTGTTGCATCCGCGAAGAAGAATCCTATTTAAAAATGGGGGGAGTTGGAACAACTAGATATGAACAGAGATGGAGACGAAGGCTTAGATGGCGTCGACAAGGTGTTTGATGGAAGTCCTCATTCCTTTCGAGTCGGTGGCCCTCTCACCGGCAGCAACTACAGAGGACAGAAACACCAGCATCCTCTCCCACAGAGATGAAGAACCACCTTGGTGGAGAAGTAGGGGAAGCAATGGAGTGGATTTAGACAATTTGTCAAAGTATTTTTGGAACTTTTAGAAAATATATCAATCATGTGACGTCACATGTGATAATAGAGGTTTTAGGCAATTGTCAAAAAACTTAAAGGGTGATTAATTTTAAGACAATATGTAAACAATAAGGGTAGAGTTACTCGATTTCCTAAACTATAGGGGTACTTTAAAAAATTTGCCCTAAATTCAAAACAGCAGATGAATCACCTTTTCTATGTCAATATCTATTTGGTTGTGTAGTTGCAATGGAATGTTGCAACAAATGTGCTCTTGCAATGAAGGTATGCCCACACATTGTTGAATCCATTTCACATAGGCATAATTATGAGTTTGTGACCATTGTCGCAACAATTCAAATTAGACCTCTCCATGCTTCGGCCTTTGGGCTAAGCCCGTAAATGATATCCAAGAATCCCAGCCTAATCCAACATTCGATTCGATTATTTCATATTCGGATAATGTTTTTTATGTAATTGGATTGGATTTAAATTTTGCGATCTGCATCCAATTAAATAATTGGATAGGATTTGGACTTGATTTCATCTGGTTCAATTAAAATTCAGATTCAATTATAATATTTATTGATTTTAATATATAAATTTTATATAAATTATAGAAAAATATATTTTTATATATTATTATATATAAATTTAGTATTTATATTTACATTAATTTGTTATGTATAAAAGTTTAAAAGTAATTAACATTTTTTGTATTTAAAAAAAAAAGTAGAATCAGATTAAATCAGAATCTGATTCAAGGCCATTAGGATTCAAATTCGAATCTGAGGTCTTCAAATCCAATCAAGTTTTAAATCGGATTTGGATGCAAGTTTTCAATAATCAAAACGTAATCAAATTTTGTTCAATCCAATCCGGATCAGATCCAATTACAACCCTACTTGGGGTTAGCTCATGAATATTTTATACTGCTTCAAGCTAATGCTTTGGGTTGAATCCATTCAATTTTTTTCAAAAACTCAACCCCAACCTATGAACAGGTATATAATGAATAGTGTACTCCCAATGAAATATGGCCACACAAGCAACGATTGAAATAAAATATTAGCTCCTAACACTATCCCAATAGGCCACTTCACCAGTACATAGGGAGCATCTAAAAATGAAATGCGTGAATGTATTCTGTTTTTCATGATTTTGTAGTGGGATCCCAAATTGTTGTCTTTGGGTAGCTTTGCTAACAGTTTGGGACCAGTGGTATTTTCATCATTTTATAAGTTAAATTTTTGGTTAGGGGCAGTTGGGTGCATTTCTGTTGGGTTTTGGTCTCTTGGGTCTTTTTGTAACAAAAGTTATCTTTTAGGTGTTCATTTGAAGTTAGTTTTGTTCCTAAGGAGTTGTTGGTGAGAGGGAAACATTCTAGGGGCTTATGTCTAAATATTTTAACTAGCTTGTCCAGCAAGCCAGTGAGTCTTATAAAAGAGAAGGGGGTTGTTTCTGTAGGGGTTTTTTGTTTCTTTCTCTCTTGTTTGAGCTGTACCTCAGCCCTAGCTAGGGTTTTCAGGCATTGGGTGTTTGGGTTTTGAGGAGTTGACCCATTTTGGCACCTTCCAATCCCTCCATCGCTGCGTATGCACATGGGAGGCCAACTTGCTGCCATTGTTACTATTGTGGAACTGTTCCAAAAAGAGTTTTACCTCAGTTTCATGTCTAAAATCCTTAAAAATCTAACTTATTTTGTTGTTTTCAGCTTGATATTTCTTATGCTTATTGTTGTATACTTGAGGTACTGCATGTAACTTGTCCTTCTGTCCACATCAAGTGGAATCAAAGCAAGTTCTTTCCTTGGGTTTGCTTCAAAGTTCATTCCTCCTTGTGTTTTCTATATTATCATGGCTGCAAGGGGTGGACGTGGTAGGGGTGGTAGAAGACCACATGTCACTGTAGAGGTTTTCCAAAAGGCTATAAAAGGACTGCAAGAACAGATTGAACATCTTGCTCAACTTGTAGCTCAAAATGCTGCTAGGGATGGTGACATAGCAAATGGTTTGGGGCTAGGAAGAAGAAGACAAGCTCCTAGAGTTGATGAACAACTCACTGACACTATTAGTGAAGAATCAAGTGAAGACATTGAGCAACCTGATGGTGATCAACATGGAAGGAATAACAACCAGCAGTGGGAAGACCAAATAGTGCAAGCTTTACAATCTAATCAAGGTCATGGTGTCCAACTTCATATTTCTGAGTTTGATGGTGAGTTGGAACCTAAAGAGTTTCTAGACTGGTTGGACAACATTGAAAATTATTTTGATTGGAAAGAAATGAATGAAGAAAATAAAAGTGAAGCTTGTAACAACAAAGATGTGTGGGACAACCTTAGATTGGTGGAAAAATTACCAAAGGGATAGAGAAAGAAGGGTTAGTTCTTGGGGAAGAATGAAAGAGAAGCTGAAATCCCAATTTTTACCACCAAACTATGAGCAAACTCTTTACCAAATGGTGCAGAATTTAAGGCAATGGGAAAAGAGTGTGAAGGAGTACACAAAAGAGTTTAATAACTGTTCGGAGTAATATGTCAGAAACTGAACAACAAAAAGTTAGTAGATATATCAATGGTTTGAGGTTGCCAATACATGATCATGTCAGCCTACATTACCCGTATAAGATAAAGGATGCATATCAGCTAGCTCTAAAGGTTGAAGCTCAATTGAGTCAGAGCTTAGGGTGGAGGCTGAGTGCTGTCCAAGGTACATCTTCGTCAGTAGGTTGAAGTGTTGAGGCTGATAGGGGTCGTGTGATCAACCAAACAGACCTACAGTCCAAGGGACTTCAAATGCAACAAAAAACAAGCAAGGGTAGCCTACTATTAGATGTTTCAGGTGTATGGAGTTGGGACATCATTTAAATGAATGTCCTAAGAGAAGGATTGAAGGGCAAACACATTTGGTTCATGAAGTCACTGATGAACAACAAGGTGATATAGGCCATGTTGAGGATGAGCAAGTGGCTGAAACTACTGATGCTAATGCTTTAGAGGAAGAAAACTTGGATGGGAATATTGAGGGTGAAGCTCTAGTGATACAGCACTCTATGATTGCACCTCAAGAACCACTACTAGGGGACTGGTTAAGAAAAAATATCTTTAGAATACATTATACAGCTGGTAGGAAGTTGTGTAACCTGATTTTTGATAGTGGGAGCAGTGAGAATCTTGTTTCTCAAGAGATGGTAGATAAATTACAACTCAAGATTGTTCAACACCCCCGACCATATCATATTTTGTGGTTCAACAAAGGAAATGAGGGAAGAGTTTCTTCTAAATGCCTAGTTAATTTTTCTATTAGTAATACATTTGAAGAATCGGTATGGTGTGATGTTGTCTCAATGGATGCATGCCATTTTCTCTTGGGTCGCTCATGGCAATATGACCGTAAGACCATTCATTATGGGGACAAAAACACATACAGTTTTGTGAAAGACAACAAGAAGATAACTCTTAAACCAATGCAACCTGATTCATTTCCAAAGAAGGAAACAAAGCCAACCACTACTCTCTTCACCTCAAATAAATTGGCTCAAGAAGATGGGAATTTGGATATTGTTTACGTGCTGGTTACAAAAGAAGTTAGCAAAGAAACACCTATTCCAGAGTTGGTGAAGAAGCTACTTCATGAGTATGTTGATGTGATGCCTGAAGAACTACCCGATGGCCTTCCTCCCCTAAGAGATGTATAACATCATATAGATTTAATGTCGGGAGCAGAATTGCCTAACCTACCCCACTATAGAATGAGCCCTAAGGAGCATGAGGAGCTCCAAAGACAAGTAACGGAGTTGTTGAAGAAGGGGCAGATCCATGAGAGCATAAGCCCATGTGTTGTACTAGCTTTGCTCACACCAAAGAAAGATGGTAGTTGGCATATGTGTGTTGACAGTCGTGCCACTAACAAGATTACAGTTAAATGCAGGTTTCCCATACCCTGCCTTGATGACATATTAGACATATTTGCTAGTTCATAAGTCTTTTCAAAGATAGACCTGAAGAATAGATACCATCAAATTCGTATCTAGGATGGGGATGAGTAGAAGACTGCATTCAAGACTAAGGTCTTTATGAATGGTTGGTTATGCCATTTGGGTTGTCTAATGCTCCTAGCACCTTTATGAGGTTCATGAGTCAAGTTTTAAGGCCGTTCATGGGGAAGTTTGTGGTAGTTTATTTTGATCACATACTCATCTACAGCAAAGATCATGATAACCACTTAGGACACTTGAGAGGAATCCTATAAGTCTTGAGATAAAATCAGCTATATGTAAATTTGAAGAAGTGTAATTTTATGACAAATCGGTTGGTGTATTTGGGGTATGTTGTTTCAGCCAAGGGGATTGAGGTGGATCAAGAAAAAGTTTAAGCTATTCAAGAGTGGCCAACACTAAAGACCTTGATTGAAATTCGTAGTTTTCATGGGCTAGCAACTTTTTATCATTGGTTTATAAAGAATTTCAGCACTATCGTGGCACCCATTACTGAATGCTTGAAAGGAGGTGAGTTTACTTGGACTCTCGCAGCTGTGAAAAGCTTCCAAGAGCTAAAGATGAGGATGACAAAAGCTCTGGTACTAGCTTTACCTGATTTTAACAAGCTCTTTGAATTTGAATGTGATGCATTATATGTTGGGATTGGATCTGTCCTTGGCCAAGAAGGTCGTCCTCTTGCTTACTTTAGTGAGAAACTCAATGATGCTAGAAGGTATTCCACTTATGATGTTGAGTTTTATGCCATTGTGCAAGTGTTGAAGTTTTTGAGGCATTATCTTATCAAATGGGAGTTTGTGTTGTATTCAAACCATGATGCATTGAAACACCTTAACTCCCAATAGAAGATAAGGGGAAGACATGATAAATGGGTTGACTTTCTACAAGAATATAATTTTGTTTTGAAGCATAAGGCTGGACAGCAAAACCGGGTAGTTGAAGCTCTTAGTAGGAGAGTTCACTTGGTGTCAACAATGTCTACAAATATTGTGGGATTCAGCTCCATCAAAGACCAATACCAAGATGACCCTTATTTTGGCCCTATTTGTATAAGCTACACAACAGGTGACAAGGATATTCGTGCCAAGTTTGTGTGGAATGATGGTTACCTATTCTTGGGCAATAGGTTATGTATTCCATTAGGATCCTTGATGGCATTACTCATTGTTGATTTGCATTGCAAGGGACATTTGGTCACAAGAAGACACTTGGCATGGTCTCCAAAAGGTACTTTTGGCCAAGGATACAAAGGGATGTGTTCTATTATGTTGATAGATGTCACAAGTGCCAAACATCTAAAAGGCAACATCAAAATACAAGTTTGTATCTTCTCTTACCCATACCAAAAGCACCATGGACTGATATTACTATGGATTTTGTGTTGGGGCTTCCAAGAACAGATAGGGGTATTGACTCTATTTTTGTTGTGGTTGAAAGTTTCTCTAAAATGACCCACTTTATTGGTTGCCAAAAGACTTCTGATGCTTCTCATGTAGCTAACTTGTTTTTTAAAGAGGTTGTTCGGTTGCATGGATTGCCAAGATCTATCACATCAGATCGTGACACAAGATTCCTTAGCCACTTCTAGCGAACTTTATGGAAGCGTATGAGTACTACCCTACAATATAGCAGTACATTTCACCCACAAACCGATGGACAAACTAAAGTGGTTAACCGAAGCTTAGGCAACTTGTTGAGGAGCCTAGTCAAAGACTACTTAAAGCAATGGGATCTTATCCTACCACGAGCTGAATTTGCCTTCAATGACTCAATTAATAGATCTACATGGAAGACTCCTTTTGAGGTTGTGTACGGTCGGTCACCTAAAAGTGTTGTTAATCTAGCTCCTATAACAAGGTTGCGGTGAGTGAGTGATGATGCCGAAACTTTAGTTGAATCCATTCGAGAAATTCAAGAGAATGTACGATAGAAGCTGAAAGAAAGCAACCAAAGGTATAAAGAAGCTAAGGATAAGCATCGCTGGATGAAAGAGTTTCATGAGGGCGACCTAGTCATGGTTTATTTGCGGCCTGAGAGGTTTCCTGTTGGGACCTACCATAAGTTGAAGCAGAAAAAGATTGGTCCATGTCAAGTGCTGAGATGGTTTGGTGACAATGCATATAAAATTGAGCTACCAACTAATTTATGCATTTCACCCGTTTTTAATGTAGCAGACCTCTTTGATTACCATGGAGAGCTAGAACCAGCAACAAAGGATGGGCGAGGAGTAGCACAAAGAACCAGTAATTCTAATGAGTTTGAACAAGTAGAGGGTGTAGAAGATGTTCGAGTTACCAACACTCGAAACGGAGCCTATTTCAGGTTCTTGGTCAAGTGGAAAGGGAAACCATCAATTGAGAACTCTTGGATTAGTGAAGAGGGGTTTATGAAACTAGATGGAAACATGTGCAAGGCTCCTAAAATTGTTGGTTGCACAGGGTTTAGCTCCTTTTAACCCAACGGGAGTTATGAGGCAAAAAAAAAGAAGAAAAAAAAAAGAAATGTGTGAATGTATTCTGTTTTTCATGTTTTTGTAGTGGGATCCCAAATTGTTGTCTTTGGGTAGCTTTGTTGATAGTTTGGGATCATGGGTATTTTCATCATTTTATAAGTTAGGTTTTTGGTCAGGGGCAGTTTGGTGCATTTCTGTTGGGTTTTGGTCTCTTGGGTCTTTTTGTAACAAAAGTTATCATTTAGGTGTTCATTTGAAGTTAGTTTTGTTCCTAAGGAGTTGTTAGTTAAATGGAAACATTCTAGGGGCTTATGTCTAAATATTTTAACTAGCTTGTCCAGCAAGCCAATGAGTCTTATAAAAGAGAAGGGGGTTGTTTCTGTAGGGGACTTTTGTTTCTTTCTTTCTTGTTTGAGCTGTAGCTCAGCTCCAACTAGGGCTTTCAAGCATTGGGAGCTTGGGTTTTGAGGAGTCGACCCATTTTGGCGCCTTCCAATCCCTCCATCGCTGCATGTCCGCGTGGGAGGCCAGCTTGCTGCCATTATTATTGTAGTGGAACTGTTCCATGAGGAGTTTTACCTCAAGTTCCGGTCTGAAATCCCTAAAAATCCAACTTATTTTGTTGTTTTCAGCTTGGTATTTCTTATGCTTATTGTTGTATACTTGAGGTACTACATGTAACTTGTCCTTCTGTCAACATCAATCTCCCTTGCCATTCATGCGGAGATGCTTCCAATGTATGGATAGGATGGATTGCTGGGACATTGTTGGTACTGTGTGTTGGTAGCTAATATGAACTCCTCACCCATTGTATTGAGTTTATTTCAAAGGCTAGCATATTTGCACGGTGGTAAATGATATCTTTCTAAAATTGTCTATTTAATTTCTTTCTATATTTCAATCTTTTTTTTTGTTTCATATTATTAATATAAGATATTAGAGATGTGCCCAAATGTCTTCTATAAATTATTTTGTATTTTTATACTTTTGTGTGTTTTATTTTTTTTATTTTTATTATTACTTGATTATGACATCAAGGATTTACACATTTTGAGGTTGAATTGTTGACTTAATGCCACCAGAAAACAACTCCATTTTTAGTTGATTTTAAATTTGTATTTTATTTCTATCATCAATAAAAACAATCATTCTTTGTCATGCTTATATTTTTAATATGATCAATTAATATAAGATTCAATAAAAATGAGCCTAAATATAAGACTTAATGAGAAGAAATTGAATGAGGAGAAATATAATCAAAATTATATAATTTGTACCCTCACAATTAAAGAGAGACCAAATTCAAAAATAAGGGTATTTTAATCAAAAATAGAATTTAATATTTGTTAATGTGAGTTAATAAATTAAATATATAAAACTTAATGGGACGAATTTGAATGAAGAAAAAAATGATTATTCAAATTATGTTTCTGTACTCATTACAATGGAGATGACTAACCAAATTCAAAATTTGCGATATTTTAGTCAAACAAAAAATTTCACTCTCATTCACACTTTTGCAGTATAAACTAATAAGAAAAACAGCAACCCTGGATAATATCTGATTTTGTACAAGATGGTTCCCTTTAACAAATTCTATTCCAATCTGATCCTGGTCACACAATCGATTGTTAATAACCAATCTAATGAAAATAGAAATTGGGCCAATAATATCTGAATGGACCATGTTGATCTGTTACCATAATTTCTTGTCTACAAAGTGTCACAACAAAACAAAATCTGAATAGCATCTCCCTCATAAGCCTAGCTAGATAACCATGGACTATGATCACCAATAAAAATTCCTTTTATTTCTTTTTATATAGAAGCCCGTAGGTAACTTCATTCAAGTGGCTCAACAGAGGTGTCCCGCGTACTGGATCGGAAAATTGGGAAACACAGATAAGTCTTAGTTCTAGACATTCAATGCATGTTTTGTCGGCCAGACTGGAAAAATTTTGCAAGATGGGATAAGCTCGTAAGAGATTCCTGCAATCGACAATAGTTGTTAAATGCCGCCATGGTGGGCTTGAATTTTCACTAACAATAGATCAGATCTCAACAGTGAGCTGCATCACCTTCAATGATAACAGAACAGAGTGGAACTAGAGCTGATTAGCAAAGACTAATCCTTCAAAGATGATCTCGAGCTACTAATCCAATCCCAAAGGAATGAAGATGAACCAACAGCTGCGTCTACATTAGCCTTCACGCAGAAATAAAGATCAAACATACTTAGATCAACAATTTTGACTTTCCTCTCTGATTCTTGTTCTCGTGGCTTGACTTCACTCTCTAATGGAGGTTTGAATCATCTTCAAACATACATAAATCGACAATCTTGACTTTCTCTCTCTAATTCTCCCGACATTTAATTTACAGATATAAAAGAGCAGTGCTTTGCTTTGCTTTTGGCATCGCAGCTTGACACACTTCTCTCTAATAATGGAGGTCTGGTTCATCTTCCTCGTCTCTCTCTGCGTCGGTGCAGTCGTTAAACTGCTGCTGAGTCTCTTCTCACACGACACAGTCACAGACTGCCCTAAAATCCTCCCACCAGGTCCCCCTAGCGTCCCCATAATTAGCAGCTTCTATTGGCTCTGCAAATCCTTGTTAGATTTGGAGCCCATCCTCCGAGACCTACGCACCAAATACGGCCCCATTGTCAAGCTTCCAACAGGCTCCACTCCTACAATCTTCATCACCAACCATGAACTCGCCCACAAAGCTATCGTCCAGCATGGCGCCACATTCGCTGATCGCCCACCAGCTCTGCCGCATGCGAGCATCTTTTCTAGCAACCAACACAACATCGGCTCTGCCAAATACGGCCCTCTCTGGCGTCTCCTCCGTCGTAACATCATCACTGAGATCCTCCACCCTTCACGGGTCAAGTCTTACGGCAGTGGCCGCAAGTGGGTCTTGGATACATTAATCAACAAGCTCAAACAACAAGCTGAATCCGGTGAACCAGTCAGGCCGCGGGATCACTTCAGGTACTCGATGTTCGGCTTATTAGCTTTCATGTGCTTCGGGGAGAAACTCGATGAGAAAGTCATCAGAGACATTGAAGAGGTTGAGCAGAAGATCCTAATAAACTTCAACAACAATAACATACTAGCTTTCATGCCTAGACTGGGAAAGTTTTTGTTTCGAAAGCGGTGGAACGAGGTCTATGAACTGCAGCGAAGTCGCGAAAGTGTTCTTCTTCCTCTCGTTAGAGCAAGACAAGAAAAGCAAATGAGAAGGGACAATGAAGAGAAGGACAAGATGATCGTCAGCTATGTCGACACGTTACTCGATCTCCGACATCCAGACGGAGGAAGGAGGCTCACAGAGGTGGAGATGGTGAACATGTGCGGGGAGTTTCTGGGCGGAGGCAGTGACACGACGTCCACCACATTGCAGTGGATCATGGCGAACCTGGTGAAGCACCCAGAGATCCAATCAAAGCTTTGCTCGGAGATCGAAGGGGTGGTGGGTTCCGGCGAAGAGATCAAAGAGGAAGATCTGCAGAAGATGCCATACTTGAAGGCTGTGGTGTTGGAGGGTCTGAGGAGACACCCACCTGCACATTTTCTGCTGCCACATGCTGTGACGGAGGAGATTAAGATAGATGGATATGTTGTACCGAAGAACTCTATAATATATTTCATGGTAGCAGAGATGGGGTGGGATCCAAAGGTTTGGGAGGATCCAATGGAGTTTAAACCAGAGAGATTCTTGGGTGGTGGTGATGATGGAGGGGAGCAGGTATTTGATATAACGGGATCCAGGGAGATTAAGATGATGCCGTTTGGTGCAGGGAGAAGGATTTGCGCTGGGTTTGGTTTAGCGTTACTTCATTTAGAGTGCTTTGTGGCCAATTTAGTTAGAGAATTTGAATGGACGGCTGTGGATGGTGAAGAGGTTGACCTATCTGAGAAATTGGAATTCACGGTTGTGATGAAGAATCCATTGAGGGCCCACATCTCGCCGAGAATGCGATAAAAGATATATACTACGCTAGCACTACTTAATTAAGCCCATATAATAAGCAGAACTTGAATGCTCTGCCATAAATATCATGAGATCATCATCTCAAGGTACCTTATTTTATTTTTTTGTTTCCTAATATGATATGATGATCTCATTAGATCGAGATCATCTTCTCATTCTCTAGCGATAGGGATTCATGGTTTTGATTTGTCAGGCTGTTGGGGTTCTAGTCCCCATTTTGGTTGATGAATTCTTTATTGACTAATGTTGAAATTCATTTGAGTTCTAGTATCACTTGTGTAGTTCGTTCCTTGTGTATTGCTGTTTTACAGTTTCTCTAATGAAACAAAAATGTTCTAACAATCTACGATTGTAACTTGAGCTTGCCCCAGTTAACATTTTACATTGCTTCAGGCATGAGTCCTTTATCCAAATTTTGACAAAAAGTTCAACACGAATCCCACTTAGACCTGTTTAGGGGCCGGGCTTCAGGTTTGACTTATAGTACTGTATTGGATATAGGTTTTGGGTCGGGTTCCATTTAAAATTTGGCAAAAATCAAACCCGAGCCTAATTCATGAACAGATCTAATCCCACTTGAGTTGCACCTCTATCCAATACATTCCAAGTTTTCAACATGATATATCCAAATATATCGTAAATGGTGGATTGCAGTCTTACGATGAGATGTATACACATAAATCATGCTGAAATCGTGTTGGGAGGAGATCTCACTCCAGGGGTTTAATGGCTCTGCACCTAATATGGATGCATTACTATATATGAGATGTACATTGGAAGGAAGGGTGTTGGAACATATTTTATTGGCAGGAGATCTTAACTTTTTTTTGCTACATGTTTGAACAAATGGACTGTATTAGGATCTATTAGCTATTTTTAATCATGTTAATAACTTAGTGGTGTATTTGTTAGAATCAGTCTTGTTAGTGGTTTCATTTTGTTAAAGCAAATTGGGGTATAGTGGATTTTATGGGCCCACGTTAATGGAGGGAAGAGGCTATATATTGAAATAGTCATTAATGAATATGGGTGGATCTTTAAATAAATGGGTCTTTTGTTAAGGTAGAATAGAGCCTTAAAACAAGCAGAAAATCTCTATGGTAGTTAATATTTTAATTTGGAAGGTTTTGTTCATGGGAAAAATTTTGGCTATTTGTATAAAACACCCTGCACTAGTGTCTGGGAGTTTATTACCAAATTACCCGTTACCATGGGTGCTGGGTAAAATGGTAATTGCACATAATATTCTTTAAACGAAAAGAACAAACAAGGGGCTGCATGGGATAACGTGTGACCGACCTGGAAGAAGCTCCCAAACAGCCAAACTGTTCTCTTTGGTTCATGTATTTAGAGTTTGTTGACGCTCGGATTTGGCATAGTGTCACAGGGCTAATCGACGGGGCCCCGTGCGGCGCTTGATTGGGGTCGAGAAAGCCTACAAATGCAAATCACAACACACAAAAGGAAATAAGAGTGCACACAAATTAGACAAAAGGCAACTTGTATTGCATTAATCAGTGGTAAGCACAAGCACACAGTACAGTGTCGAGGGGATCTCATGCTTAACCTTTACACGCTTATGAGCTCACTCGACTACCTACCTCCCCTCAAAGAGTACGTTAAGCTTTTGGGGGAGTGACAAAAGGATACATCAAAATACTGTACATGCATACTACTATTTACATAATTGCCATTGGCATACCCCCCTTACAAAAAGAGTACAAGGACCCAACCCAAGACACTTAGATGGCGTGCTGATGGCGTGCGGATGGCGCTGATGGTGGCTGAACCATCACAATAGGGCGTGCAACACAGTAAATCTGTTCTGCTTCTTCTATGAGAAGGCTAGTGGATAGATCCAAGGGGCGCCGAGGCCAAGGACTAGTTGAATCCGAGGGGTGTCGAGGCCAAGGGTTGGGAGAGACCGAAGTGCGTTGTGGGCAATGACTAGTGGAGTCTGCTCGAGGTCAGGTGAGGTCATCTGAGGCCGAGTACCTACAAGGAAGGGAACGTCAAAGGCCTCAGGTGATAACCCGAGGCGGGGACTCCGACTGTCAAGTTAGCGAGGGGGTAGCTAAGAGGGCGGACAAGGTCCGAAGAACTCGGATTAGGTCGCCAGAAAGCTGGAGAGAAAGAGAGAATGGAAGTCTGGTGGCCAGAGAGAGAGACCCCTTACCTTGGGGGTGGCATGCCCAATTTACACTTGAGACCGCCTGATAGCGAATGCATGTGGATGGTCAGGATGCAATCTGGCCCTGATAGGGCAATCATCCGAGCTCGCCGTGTGTGGTCGCACCATTGGTCCAGCGGTGGGCACCGACCTCTACCCTGCTAAATGCGCTAATTGGCTCCGCATTGTGCCATGTGTCGTCATGTCGTAGGCCTACCGAAAGCACCTACATCATTTGCCACCCACTCTCGAGGCCGTGATGGAGGTCATAGCTAAGGACCTCAGCTTCGGACGAAGAGAGTGTCGTTCTCACTGGGAGGCGCTGAGTGGCCTTCCATGGCAAGGACCTCGACTATAGCCAAGCTGGAGAGTGCGGTCTTAGGGTGCAGAGAGGCTGGTCCCAATTCTGGAGTTGCTAAGGATAGCCCAGATTGGGAGCGTGGAGATGTCTACTATGGCCAAAGCCTCATCGAGCATAGCCCGACCTATGAGCGTGTAGACCACATTATCGGCTTCGAGGAGCTTCTGTTAGCTGTCATGATGATTTTGCTCCTTAAGGAGGTCGTAGGGGGCCGAAGAGTACGGAGTCGTCGTCCTCGACTCTAGGGAGCTCGGTATCGTGTTTTCTACGGGTACAAGATGCATGTGGCCCCTTGTCATGTGCTACGGATGAGCCGATAAGTCCGTGCATGGGCTAGGCATCGGCTTCTAGCCAGTCGCCACTGTGCAAGGTGCAGTCGGCAAGTGGGAGTGTCGTGGCCATGCTCGAGACGAATTTCGACATTGGGTGTTGTTCGCGCAAGGCCAATCTCGACGTTGAAGATCTGAACCATGCCCGGGGTGGGCACCGGGTCATGATCGTACGCGAGACGGTGCGATGTTCTCTTGTATCTAGTGCAGAGGGTTGGTCGTTCAGGTCCGCTTGGTGGGGAGATGAGCTGAACCCTAGGCTAGCCTTGGCTGCGCTCGCCTAGGTAGGAGGATTCCTATTGTCGGCCCGACACATTGGCTCGCTTTCACATGTTTGCATAGGGATGTCGCTGAACGCTAGGGACTTTGCTACTAGAGAGGGCGTTGGGCGAGGGCCCGTTTGGTAGACAAGTCAAGAGGGCCCCTCAGCCAGGCCGACCAGGAGGGTACATTGGCAAGGAGAAGAGGTGCGGCCTGTTACAATCTGACGCAAACTTAGCTTTTCTAGTATAATTATTGAGAAAAGTCATGTTTTCTACTAGTAGACCACCAAAAGCTTAATGTACTCTTTGATGAGGGGTGGTCGACCTCCTTGGGTGCCTAACCTTGGCACTCCTACACCAACTTCCCTTATGGGGTGGCCCTGGTTAATGCCTAGCATGGCTACTAGGGTTCCTCATGGGCGCACACATGCTCATGGGGACAATGCATGGACCGGCACTGCTCCTCCATTACTAAAAGGGTGGCTTTGCATGGGGGCTTGGCCTAAGCTTGTCCCTTTACCACCCCAGCCCCATGTCTAAGCTGATTGAGCTACCTAGTTTCCCATAGCGCACGGGTGTGTTCTGGCTCAGTGGTTGCCTATCATCATTGGCACAACATGTGCCCAGCATCATCGGCGCCACAGTTGCCCCTCATCTTGGCCTTCCCCCTTTGGCATGTAAGAGGCGCCTTCCATGGATCGATAAGAGCCAACAAAGAGCCTTGTCCATGTGCCATGAGGTCATGATCCAGAGCCGCTAACCTTGGTAGAGCCAACATCAGGCCTACACTTGGCCCCTTATGCACACATCAGGCTTGTCCTAACCTCCCTTAGCCTGGACGCCGCACGGGTTTTTCCATTGTAGAACTACCCCCGTGACAGTTGGTATCAGAGCGAGCTAGCCAACTATTGTTGCAATTGGTATCAGATCCAATAGCCAACTGTTGCTACAGTTGGTAGAAGAGTAAATGTAAACAAAGCCAGTTGAAGCGGTCATCTTGACAAGCAGCACATCGTGGGGTGCGGTCCCTTGGCACTTCCACTTAGGTTCAAGCAAACAAGCATATTTGGTCTGGCAAGAGGCCATTCATCGTGTCCCCATTCCAATGACCCCGAAGCAGCGCTCATGCGGGGGTAGACGCATGGGCCATTTCATGGAAGGCATATTGTTGTGGTTTGAGTGGGGGAGTGCCATGCTTCCACATGGACATTAGTCGTTGTTCATTTTGTTGAGTTGTGGGTGGTGCGCCTACATCTTGGTTTCAGGACGGATGAGTCATTGTTCCGTAGCTTGTCAAAGGCACTACTAAGGCAGGGACAAAAGTTTGAAATTGGTTGGTGTCGACACTTGATCAAGGAATATCATTGAAGTGGCAGTTTAGCACAAAATGGGTCCTCGGTTGAAACCGCAATATTGGAATGATAGGAATGTGGGTACACAGGCCATTGGAGCATGGCGGCCCTACATCGGCAATGCATCGGAGGACATGCTCAGTTTAACACACAGGCAGAACATTTGCAGTAGCTATCACACATCACACATGCGAGTGCATGTTCGGCAACATCATGGGTAAAAGTTGCCACACTCGCGTACATTGCGGTTGGATCCTTGAGGCAGCACATTGGGGCCCCCTCGAAGCAAAGAGATAGCCCGAGTCGGTGAGGTCAAGTATAGTTTTGAGGGCCAAAAGAGCATAAGCCAAGGCTAAGTTTGAGTAACCCGAGCACAGCGATGTGAAGTATGCAAGCCAGCATGGTGAAAGGGTACTCGACACACTATGCCAATAGTAGGAGAAGACCTATCACTGTGTGTTTGATAGCACCACCAAAAAGCTACCAAGAAGACGGTTGAGCCTTGAGGTAAAGAATACATGGAGCGAACCTCCGCGAAACTACACACATTCAATTTCTTCAAGGGCCCTTCTTACACACATTTCGGTGGCATAGACATTGCGTAGTTTGAATAATCTCAACATAGTTGGTGAAGTCTAGGCAGGCCGACATGGTGAAATGGTTCTATCCCCATAAATGGACACCAACATAGGCAAGACCTAGGTTGACCAAGCGGGCCCAAAACTAGAGCACGTGGATGGTGCGGGACACAGACGCCCATTCACTAAGGAGCCATTATCGATGACGACAATGGATTAAGCGGGGGAGCCTATCACGGTCTGACATACGCTTAGCTTTGCCTAAGCTTGCAGGCTTACGTTAAAGTTGCACTATCGTAAATTTTCCAATATGATTATTGGGAGAAGTCATGTTTTCTACTAGTAGACCACCAAAAGCTTAACGTACTATTTGAGGAGGGGTGGTCGACTATCTTGGGGGCCTGACCTTGGCACTCCTAGACCAACTTCCCTTGCGGGT
>NW_010729185.1:252007-265198 GCF_000365185.1 Nelumbo nucifera
CATACTACTATTTACATAATTGCCATTGGCATACCCCCCTTACAAAAAGAGTACAAGGACCCAACCCAAGACACTTAGATGGCGTGCTGATGGCGTGCGGATGGCGCTGATGGTGGCTGAACCATCACAATAGGGCGTGCAACACAGTAAATCTGTTCTGCTTCTTCTATGAGAAGGCTAGTGGATAGATCCAAGGGGCGCCGAGGCCAAGGACTAGTTGAATCCGAGGGGTGTCGAGGCCAAGGGTTGGGAGAGACCGAAGTGCGTTGTGGGCAATGACTAGTGGAGTCTGCTCGAGGTCAGGTGAGGTCATCTGAGGCCGAGTACCTACAAGGAAGGGAACGTCAAAGGCCTCAGGTGATAACCCGAGGCGGGGACTCCGACTGTCAAGTTAGCGAGGGGGTAGCTAAGAGGGCGGACAAGGTCCGAAGAACTCGGATTAGGTCGCCAGAAAGCTGGAGAGAAAGAGAGAATGGAAGTCTGGTGGCCAGAGAGAGAGACCCCTTACCTTGGGGGTGGCATGCCCAATTTACACTTGAGACCGCCTGATAGCGAATGCATGTGGATGGTCAGGATGCAATCTGGCCCTGATAGGGCAATCATCCGAGCTCGCCGTGTGTGGTCGCACCATTGGTCCAGCGGTGGGCACCGACCTCTACCCTGCTAAATGCGCTAATTGGCTCCGCATTGTGCCATGTGTCGTCATGTCGTAGGCCTACCGAAAGCACCTACATCATTTGCCACCCACTCTCGAGGCCGTGATGGAGGTCATAGCTAAGGACCTCAGCTTCGGACGAAGAGAGTGTCGTTCTCACTGGGAGGCGCTGAGTGGCCTTCCATGGCAAGGACCTCGACTATAGCCAAGCTGGAGAGTGCGGTCTTAGGGTGCAGAGAGGCTGGTCCCAATTCTGGAGTTGCTAAGGATAGCCCAGATTGGGAGCGTGGAGATGTCTACTATGGCCAAAGCCTCATCGAGCATAGCCCGACCTATGAGCGTGTAGACCACATTATCGGCTTCGAGGAGCTTCTGTTAGCTGTCATGATGATTTTGCTCCTTAAGGAGGTCGTAGGGGGCCGAAGAGTACGGAGTCGTCGTCCTCGACTCTAGGGAGCTCGGTATCGTGTTTTCTACGGGTACAAGATGCATGTGGCCCCTTGTCATGTGCTACGGATGAGCCGATAAGTCCGTGCATGGGCTAGGCATCGGCTTCTAGCCAGTCGCCACTGTGCAAGGTGCAGTCGGCAAGTGGGAGTGTCGTGGCCATGCTCGAGACGAATTTCGACATTGGGTGTTGTTCGCGCAAGGCCAATCTCGACGTTGAAGATCTGAACCATGCCCGGGGTGGGCACCGGGTCATGATCGTACGCGAGACGGTGCGATGTTCTCTTGTATCTAGTGCAGAGGGTTGGTCGTTCAGGTCCGCTTGGTGGGGAGATGAGCTGAACCCTAGGCTAGCCTTGGCTGCGCTCGCCTAGGTAGGAGGATTCCTATTGTCGGCCCGACACATTGGCTCGCTTTCACATGTTTGCATAGGGATGTCGCTGAACGCTAGGGACTTTGCTACTAGAGAGGGCGTTGGGCGAGGGCCCGTTTGGTAGACAAGTCAAGAGGGCCCCTCAGCCAGGCCGACCAGGAGGGTACATTGGCAAGGAGAAGAGGTGCGGCCTGTTACAATCTGACGCAAACTTAGCTTTTCTAGTATAATTATTGAGAAAAGTCATGTTTTCTACTAGTAGACCACCAAAAGCTTAATGTACTCTTTGATGAGGGGTGGTCGACCTCCTTGGGTGCCTAACCTTGGCACTCCTACACCAACTTCCCTTATGGGGTGGCCCTGGTTAATGCCTAGCATGGCTACTAGGGTTCCTCATGGGCGCACACATGCTCATGGGGACAATGCATGGACCGGCACTGCTCCTCCATTACTAAAAGGGTGGCTTTGCATGGGGGCTTGGCCTAAGCTTGTCCCTTTACCACCCCAGCCCCATGTCTAAGCTGATTGAGCTACCTAGTTTCCCATAGCGCACGGGTGTGTTCTGGCTCAGTGGTTGCCTATCATCATTGGCACAACATGTGCCCAGCATCATCGGCGCCACAGTTGCCCCTCATCTTGGCCTTCCCCCTTTGGCATGTAAGAGGCGCCTTCCATGGATCGATAAGAGCCAACAAAGAGCCTTGTCCATGTGCCATGAGGTCATGATCCAGAGCCGCTAACCTTGGTAGAGCCAACATCAGGCCTACACTTGGCCCCTTATGCACACATCAGGCTTGTCCTAACCTCCCTTAGCCTGGACGCCGCACGGGTTTTTCCATTGTAGAACTACCCCCGTGACAGTTGGTATCAGAGCGAGCTAGCCAACTATTGTTGCAATTGGTATCAGATCCAATAGCCAACTGTTGCTACAGTTGGTAGAAGAGTAAATGTAAACAAAGCCAGTTGAAGCGGTCATCTTGACAAGCAGCACATCGTGGGGTGCGGTCCCTTGGCACTTCCACTTAGGTTCAAGCAAACAAGCATATTTGGTCTGGCAAGAGGCCATTCATCGTGTCCCCATTCCAATGACCCCGAAGCAGCGCTCATGCGGGGGTAGACGCATGGGCCATTTCATGGAAGGCATATTGTTGTGGTTTGAGTGGGGGAGTGCCATGCTTCCACATGGACATTAGTCGTTGTTCATTTTGTTGAGTTGTGGGTGGTGCGCCTACATCTTGGTTTCAGGACGGATGAGTCATTGTTCCGTAGCTTGTCAAAGGCACTACTAAGGCAGGGACAAAAGTTTGAAATTGGTTGGTGTCGACACTTGATCAAGGAATATCATTGAAGTGGCAGTTTAGCACAAAATGGGTCCTCGGTTGAAACCGCAATATTGGAATGATAGGAATGTGGGTACACAGGCCATTGGAGCATGGCGGCCCTACATCGGCAATGCATCGGAGGACATGCTCAGTTTAACACACAGGCAGAACATTTGCAGTAGCTATCACACATCACACATGCGAGTGCATGTTCGGCAACATCATGGGTAAAAGTTGCCACACTCGCGTACATTGCGGTTGGATCCTTGAGGCAGCACATTGGGGCCCCCTCGAAGCAAAGAGATAGCCCGAGTCGGTGAGGTCAAGTATAGTTTTGAGGGCCAAAAGAGCATAAGCCAAGGCTAAGTTTGAGTAACCCGAGCACAGCGATGTGAAGTATGCAAGCCAGCATGGTGAAAGGGTACTCGACACACTATGCCAATAGTAGGAGAAGACCTATCACTGTGTGTTTGATAGCACCACCAAAAAGCTACCAAGAAGACGGTTGAGCCTTGAGGTAAAGAATACATGGAGCGAACCTCCGCGAAACTACACACATTCAATTTCTTCAAGGGCCCTTCTTACACACATTTCGGTGGCATAGACATTGCGTAGTTTGAATAATCTCAACATAGTTGGTGAAGTCTAGGCAGGCCGACATGGTGAAATGGTTCTATCCCCATAAATGGACACCAACATAGGCAAGACCTAGGTTGACCAAGCGGGCCCAAAACTAGAGCACGTGGATGGTGCGGGACACAGACGCCCATTCACTAAGGAGCCATTATCGATGACGACAATGGATTAAGCGGGGGAGCCTATCACGGTCTGACATACGCTTAGCTTTGCCTAAGCTTGCAGGCTTACGTTAAAGTTGCACTATCGTAAATTTTCCAATATGATTATTGGGAGAAGTCATGTTTTCTACTAGTAGACCACCAAAAGCTTAACGTACTATTTGAGGAGGGGTGGTCGACTATCTTGGGGGCCTGACCTTGGCACTCCTAGACCAACTTCCCTTGCGGGTCCTAGTTTAATGACTAGCATGACTACCAGGGTTCCTCATGGGTGCACATATGCTCATGGGGATAGTGCATGGACCAGCACTGCGCCTCCATCACTGAAAGGGAGGCTTTGCATGGGGGCTTGGCCTAAGCATGTCCCTTTACTACGCTAAGTTGATTGAGCTACCCCATTGCCCATAGCGCATTGGTGTGTTTTGGCCCAGCGATTGCCTATCATCATTGGCACAACATGTGCCCAGCATCATCGGTGCCACAATCGCCCCTCATCTTGGCATTCCCCCTTTGGAATGTAAGAGGCGCCTCCCATGGACCGGCAAGAGCCAGCAAAGAGCCTCGACCATGCACCGCGAGGTCATGATCCAAAGCCACTGACCTTGGTGGAGCCATCATCAGGCCTACACTTGGCCCCTTGTGCACACATCAGGCTTGTCCTGGCCTCCCTTGGCCTAGACACCCCATGGGTTTCTTCCGTTGTAGAAGTACCCCCGTGACAGGCCGATGTCCATTGTGAGGATGTCCCGAGATGAGGCGATGTCACCAGCGAGAAGGGGCTGCTAAGGTGCGGCTGTCACCCGAGGTGACGAAGTCCCGATGTGAGGGGGCGAGGTCACGCGTCAATTGAGGTGTGGACGTCATCCAAGGTGATGGTGCCCCGAGTTGAGTAGGTGAGGTCACCGAGGTGATGGCGTGCATTGATCAAGGTGTGAACAACCGCCGTGGTGACGAAGCGAGGTGAGCCTGAAGAGTTTTGACGAGCCAAGTTGCCGAAGAGGTCACCAAGGTCCAAGGCTCACTCTGAGTTGCCCGGCGTGGATTTTTGCGTATCTTGTGCCTTTGCTGCATTTGCATTTCTTCTGTGTAGGGGTCAGTGCCCCCTTCCGAGAGGTTGCAAGTTGCAAAAATCCATCGCTGAATAACCCATCTGTTCATTCACTCAGGTGGGTAAGGTCGAGACGTAGCTTCATCGTGGAAAATACGGGGCCCCCTTAGCGAGAAGGAAAGGGAGGTGCACACCATAGCTGTCTTGGCTACCCATCCCATGGGGGACAGGGTGCATGAACTTGTGTGCAGCTGAGGCTGCGCGGAGCTCAACCGGCGCCTCGGACTGCCCTAGTCTCAATGAGGTGGTGTTGTTCCCTTCAGCATGTTTGTTTTGCCATGAATTGAGCTTAGCGGAGGGCTAATGCTAGCTCTCGAGCCTGGATGAGGACTCGCTCGCTTGGAGGGTCTCTCCAAGGCCGAGGCCAAAATCAAAGGCCGACATGTCAGCTGTGGCTGAGGTCCGTTAGATTCCCTGTTGGAAGGGATGAGCAGGCGTGTGACCTCCAACGGGTTGTATGTCTTGGGCCAACATCTGGTCCAGGCGTGTAACCTTGGTGAAGGTTGTATGCCACGGCTAGTTGATCGTCTAAGGGTGTATGGCCTCCAGAGGGTCATATGCCTTGGGTTGACATTCAGTCTGGGCATATAACCTTGGTGAAGTGTATGCCGCAGCCAGGCGGTCGATCGAGGTGCGGGACCTGGCAACTAGGCGTATGACCTCCAAGGGTCGTGTGCCTTGGACCGAGGTCCAATCCGTGTATAACCTTGGCAAAGGTTGTATGCTGCAGAAGGGCGCTTCGTCAAGACGAGAACGTATACACTGGGGGTTTGAGGCGAGGTAAGAGACTTGTTTTATTACAAAATGTATTACATGGTCAGCTAAGGCCGAGCTCTTGTAGTTACATGGTCCGACCTGCGGGCATGCCCGAGGCCAAGGTGTTACTAATGAGTGGCTTGTTACAGCCATTACTGCTAGGGCGAGATGATGAGGTCGATGTCAACGTACTACCTTAGATAACCGCGATGGATGAGGGACTCGATCTCGTCCTAGAGGTCATAACAATCTTCAGTGTCGTGGCCGGCACCGTGGTGAAACGTGCAGTATTTTGTTGGGTCACCCCCCTTGGAGTTCCTCTTTCTCTTCCTAGGCCACTTCACATACTCCTCCCTTCCTACTTGCATGAGGATGTGTGCTCAGATGGAGTTGAGTGGTGTATACTGGTCGTAGGATGAGGCAGATGGCTTCTTGCTACTGTCATCGCCACGACCGTCTTAATGTCGATGGTCGCCATGGTCATAGTCGACCTCTCCACCTTAGTGTCCACCGGTCGAGGCTTCCTCGAAGGCAATGTACTTCTATGCCTTTTTAAAAAATTCTGCCTTGGTTCTGGACGGCGTCTTGGTGACATAGCACTTAACGGCCAACCCGGGGAGGAGGTTTTGGATCGCTGCATGCATGGAGACCGTGTGGTTGAGGCCACGAACCTCAAATTCTTTCTTGAAGCAATTGATATAGGACCACAAGCTCTCACTATGTCGCTATCGAATGGCCATGAGTGAGACGACGCTCCTCTAGCATCGCCGACTACTCCCAGGAGCTGATGGAGTAAGGCGGGAGCCTGGAGAACCAGCGCCGAGCTACCCCCTGAAGGTCACTTGGAAAGCTTGGCACATCAATGCGTCGGAATACCCATACAGAAGCATGAGTGTCTGAAAGCTCTCCAGGTGTTTGTCTGGGTCCGAGGTTCCATCGTAAGTCTCCAGTGTGGGAGCTTTAAAATGTTGTGGAAGAGGTTCCGAGGTGATGGTGGCGGTGTAGGCATCCATCATGGTGGAGGGTTACTAACTTGCCAAGGTGTCACATCAGCTCTCCTTGACTTGCCGAAGTTCATCCTTCACCGCGTCGAGTTGTGCTTGTAGGTCGGCGATCTTTCGGCCAATGGGTACCTCGACTTCGTCCTGGTTTCCTTGGCAATGGGGTGGGCTGGTCGGGCCTCGGTTCCTATTGCCCCGTCAGTTGTCAAGGTAATCTCGGAGGTCTGAGATGCAAGGTGAAGGTGGCATTTCTTGTTGGTGGCGGTGTCCTTGGCTAAAGCATTGGTTGCAAGACCATGCTGGTTCGTTCTCCTTTCGACTTGGAGGTTGGAGGGCTCTTGGCGGCTGATTCACACTTCGACCTCTTCCGTCGGACGTTGAGGGGTTAGCTCAATAAGGCCCGATAAGGCGCTTAGCCGGCGGAGCTTGCGAAGGGCGTCTATGGGGATGCCCTAGGTTTTCACTGGGGTGGCCTCCTATTGGTCGCCCCACCTCGTCCAGCTTCTACGTGAAGTCATCAAGCTGGTCGGGGACTATTTGGAGTTGGTCCCTGGTGACCAAGTTCGGCATAGTTCCCTTGTTTCTAGCCATTCTGTTGGAAGTCGAGTTGTAGTGCTGGGGGGAAGGCTTTACAATCGTTCCCACAAACGGCTCCAATTGTTGATGCTCGGATTTGGTTTAGGGCAACATAGTAAATCTGTTCTGCTTCCTGTACGAGATGGCTAGTGGGTGGACCCAAGGGGCACCGAGGCCAAGGACTAGTTGAATCCAAGGGATGCCGAGGGCAAGGGCTGGGAGAGACCGAAGTGCGTTGTGGCCGAGGACAGGTGGAGTTTGCTTGAGGTCGGCTGAGGCCAAGTACTTGCAAGGAAGGGAACGTCAGAGGCCTCGGGTGATAACCCGAGGTGGGGACTCCAACGGTCAAGTTAGCAAGGGGGTAGCCGAGAGGGCGGACAAGGTCCAAGGAGCTTAGACGAGGTCGCCAGAGAGAGAGACCCCTTACCTTGGGGGTGGCATGCCCTATTTATACTTGAGGTCGCTTGACAGCAGACGCATGCGGACAGTTAGGATGCGATCCAGCCCTGACAGGGCGGTCATTTGAGCTCACCGCGTGTGGTCGCGCCATTGGTCCTGCGTTGGGTGCCGACCTCCGCCTTGCTAGATGCACTGATTGGCTCCACGTTGTGCCAAGTGTCGTCATGCCATAAGCCTTCCGAAAGCGCCTACATTAGATTTAATGAAAGATAAGAGATCTTTTTTGCAAATTAGACTCTTGTTAAAGTTTGAAAACTTTGGGTTTCCTTGTATTAACCAAATATTGTTGCCAAATTATGGAAGACCATTTGCTATATAACACTAGAGAAGATGTTAAAACAACGGAAGAGATGTTCACCAAGGTCAATGAAAGGTTGGATACTAATTACGAGCCATGAAAAAGGCTTTGTTAGCCAAGCATTGGATGGTAAACCACAAGCTGTCACATTTGAAGTAGCAAATGGAGTAGAATACAAAAGAAGTGGACGAAACAACGAAGATCCCTTCGGTCCGAAATGCTTTGTTTGGTTCAAACCCCTTGCCTTTTCTTTGAGACCAGATCTGTTCCTTACAAAGCATGCCTCACACTGACCTCACAGAATGTCCTAATCATACATAAGGAGCATCTCCCTTATTTGTATTTATTATTTATGGGGAGATGTTCCCAATACACGGTGGGATGTGGTTGTGAGATTGGTGTGAGATTTGCTCTATAAGGAACAGATCCCAATTCCTTTTCTTTGTGCAATGTCAGTTTTAGTTTCATCATCTATCAAAACCATGCTACTTTCATGGCTCTTAGCCGTTCGCATGGAGACTGCCAAGTCAGCTCTAGTTTCTCATTTAGAAGAATTATGATCAACTGTGAAAGCAGGGTAACAGCTATTATTCTTTATTTGTGGGGCCAAAGGCTAGTTAGTAAGCATAGTGAGGGAGCAAAATCTAAGGTGGTGTTTGATAAATTTGAAATCTGAAATCTGAAAAGTTAAAAAGATATTAATGGCGTCTAAAATCTAAAAAGAGACATATATGCTTTTCGACTTTTTAGAGACTCTGAACATAGAAGGTTGTTTGTGTTGGATCAAACCTTCAGCTTCTAAAATTCCTTAATTTTATTATTTTACCCTTAGAACATACTATTTGGTAATTTTAAGTTCAATTTGTACTATTTCATAAAATATAATTTATTAAATTCAAAATAATATTGAAAAATGTGAACAAAGTTGAATATTAAAATAAGAATAATAACGAAAATAAAAAAATATTAAAATAAGAATAAAGTTGAAAATATATATAAATTTATAAATTAAAAATAAATTATTAAAAGTTAAAATAATAATGAAAATAGTAATAAAGTTCACGAAGCAATGAAAAAAAATATTTAATAATTATCAAATTATTAAGCTAAAACTATTAAACTATTTAATAATTAAAATATCAAATAATTTATAATTTATAAAAAATTATAAAAATTAATTTATTAAAATAAGAATAAAATTGGAAATACATATGAATTTATAAATTAAAAATAAATTATTAAAAATTACAATAAATTATTAAGAATAAAATTCGAATGTCATTGTTGAGAGTTGCAGCAGCGGTGGTGGGAACATAGGGGAGAGAGAGAGAGAGAGAGAGAGAGAGAAAGAGAGAGAGAGAGAAAGAAAGAGAGAAAGAGGGAGAGGGAACCCAAACGCTGCTGCTGAGAGTTGCAGCAACGGTGACAGGAAGACATGGGAGAGAGAGGGAAAGGGAAATCGAATCTCGCTACAACTCTTTGCAACGGTCGTGGCAAGAAAACAGAGAGAGAGAGAGAGAGAGAGAGAGAGAGAGAGAGAGAGTCAGAGAAGGAGAAGGAGAGGGAGAGGGAAATGCCACTACTAAGAGTTGTAGCGGTGGTGGATGGAAGACAAGGGGAGAGAGAGGAAAGGGTGAGGGAAATCGATGATGGACATTTTTGTCTTTTAATACAGTCTGAAAAACGTCTTAACACATTAAATCAATGGCCTGCCTCTTACAAATTCAGATCTAAAAATGCATTTCAGATCTAAATTTTCATGCTCAACCCAAACATAGGTGGCGTCTGAAAAGCAAAATTTTCAGACTTTAGAGATATGAAAAGTTTTATCAAACCCCACCTAAGTGGGATTTAAATGGGTATTTTGGGTTGTTTTTATATCACTATATGTATAATTTTATTTTTCAAAAAACTCAACTACCGAATCAGCAAAGAAAAGAAAAAGAACTACTAAAGCAACAAAATCTTATTAATGTAATAATTAATTTTTTATTTGAAAAAACAAAATCATGCATATTAATATAGGAAAATCTAAGGACATGATACGACTCAAAGAAAATGAAGTTGCTGAACCAATTCGGCCCTCCCAAATGGGCACTTTGTGCTATAGAGAATAAGTTATTCAAGAAGTTGCAAACTCTTTAATGACATAAGTGGATATTGGTTATCTACCAAACAAAAAGCTAAATATAGGTTGGTTTATTATACCTTCAAATATTTTCATTATTTAAATGTTTTATCGACAAAAATCAAAATTACAAATCATTTTGCTCAACCATTTAAGATGATTGAACTCCAACTACAATCTATTTCAAAATTTTTACAACATTTTATATCAAATTTCAATCAAGACAATCACATAATTTACTTATTTTTTATTGGTTTGCATTTTCCAACCTATACTCTATAAATGCTTTAACAATGATGAAGACATCATTGCAACTTATGGATTTATCATTGGTTTGTTTATGTTAAGCATTTTTCATAAAACGTAACATGGACTTTGTATTTAAGATGTTATCAAACAACCTTAGGAGTCTTATTAGATTTTTAGTTATGAATTAATTATTATAGATTTATAATAAAAAATATTCTTTCGGATACAATTACCCCTTATGCACAACATGTGAAATAGGTTTTTTCAACTTATCCTAATTAATCTTGGACATGCGTTTTTAATTGATTTTTGAAATTTTAGTAGAAAATAAAATAACACTTAATTACTCACAGAGGCTCATTAGCTTATCATAGAGAGAGTAATGTAGCTAAGATCACTTGTCGAACAAGAAGTTTCATTTGGCAAAACTCTCACTTTACTTATGTGTGATAATGCTTGAATTTAGGCATGAATTTTCTATTAGTTGGGTTCCACAGACAATTAATTGGTCTTGGTTATACTATATCATTATCTTCTGTTTAAGAATTTAATTTTTAACCTATAAATCAGCGCTTAAGAGATTTTGGGTTTCCGAAACACTAACCCAACCCATTGTCATGAGTTTATGACAAATTTTTCTATATAATAAATGAAAAATTGTAATCTCTTTTTTTGAAAGATCAAAGAAAAATTCAGGGCCTGTTTGGAGCATCTTTTTGTGTGGCCTTTCAGCTGTTTACAAAGACTGATTTTCGATCTATTCTTGTTTGGCTCGCAGAATATCTAACTGCCAAAAGATGGAGCGTCAAAAAGATGCGAGAAGTCCATTTTGGACTGATTTCGGGAAGCTTCAAATGAAGCTTTCCGCATCTTTCGCATTTTAATCTCGCATGGAAAGACGTGCAAAAAGATGCACATCTACCAAACGTGCTTCAGGCTGTTCAGATCTTCATGCAAAAGTTCAATGCGTCTTTTGCATGTCAGAGCTACCAGAAAATCTTCCCAAAAAGACACGCCAAACGGGCCCTCATTAAATTGAAAAAAGTCTGAACATCTCAAGAAGATGGTTGTTTAGTTAACAAACCAACTAGAAAACAAAAATGACACCAAAGAGAATCAAATTACAAGGATTTAACTCCAAAGCCCTCCATAAAATTCTCAAACAGATCAGACTCATTCACTTGAACAAACTCTGGAAGACAGAGATCCCAAACTACCATCAAAATGCCCATTCCTGCAATCAAAATATCAATGCTCCACCCATTCTACTCCCTCCTACCTTCTCTCAAACCCCTCACAATCCATCTAGAAACCTCATCTTCCTCCCCCTCTCCCTATCTTCCCACTAGGGGTGGATTCGAGCCGAGCCGAGCCGAATAGTACGAGGCTCGAGCTCGGCTCGAGACTACTCTACAAGGCTCGAGCTCGATTTTGAGAAAAAAATATTTTATAAAAATAAAAAATTATATATAAAAATATTTTTTATTTGATATTTAAAAAAATAAGAATTATAATATTTTTATTATATATATTATTTTTTATAATTTTATTATATATWTTATATATATTTGAGCCTGCCCGCGAGCCTCACGAGCCAAGCTCTAGTAGGCTTGAGCTCGGCTCGTTTAATAATCGAGCTAGTGAATTGAGCTCGAGCTCGATTGAAACCGAGCCAAGCCAAGCTCAAGCAACTCATGAAAAGTTTGGCTCGTTGCCACCCCTACTTCCCACCAACCTAGAGTTCACTCAATTTTGTCTACTCTTTTCCCCCTTCTTCATCCCACCTCTTAATTTTTTTTCTAGGCATTCTTCCCTTTTCTTTCTTTTTTTTCATATTTATCAAATTCTAATTTCATGAATCCTTCCCCTCCCCAAAAAACTAAACCGAGAGGATTTCCTATCTCCACTTCCTTCTCCACCAATTTATTAATATTCACCTTCCCATTTTGAATTATTTCCTTGACTTCTTAGTCCTTTTGTATCCGCTATGCTCTCTCTCTCTCTCTCTCTCTCTCTCTCTATATATATATATATATCTATCTATCTATCTATCTATCTATATATTCTTGTCCCCACCAATTGTGACCTCTCTTTCCACTAATTTTTAGAGAGGCACACAACCAGTGACACCATCCTTATCCGCATCGGATTGTGACAACAAAATCTCTTCAGCAATAGGATCGTCAACACTCATCTTGTCTTCTTATTGTTCCTTTCTCAAATGGGAACCCAATGATTTAGCTTGCATCATTTACTCCTTGGTTGCGTTTGGTTGCAATGCAAATGCAAATATGTACACTACATATTTACTCATTTTTTAGTTCATAAATGCAAATACGGTTTACATTTTAAACCGTTTTTGTATTCATCTTGTTTGTTTGAAATCGGTGCAAAGTGTGGGCCCATCATTAAATGCTCCAACTATCTTATGCTTCAATGCCTTAACTTTGGTCAAAAAGTTAGGGTCTGTTTGGTTCGAGGGAATAGGACCCTGGAAGCGAAATCGGAATGGATCATTCCGTTTCCGGATGTTTGGAAGACCGGAATAGGAATGAGTAGGCAGAATGCCATTCTCGACCCCCTCCCCCGGAATGTGATTCCCATTCCGATATTAGGGTGCGTTTGGTTCGCGGATAAGACCGGAATCAGAATCAGAATCCCCAGGAACCGGAATCGGAATCATCTATTCCTGGCATCTGTTTGGTTCAGTCAGGAATCAGAATTGGATTCCGATTCCTGCTGTTTGGTTCACCTAGAAGGTGGAATCGGAATCAGCCAAAATTTCCAATTCTGCCCTGTTAAAAAAACCTCAAAAACATCCACTAATTATATATTTTCAACATATACACACATTGGCAACCTGCTACCGAGTGCATATATGGAGAAAATGCTTATCTTCTTTCATATCATGAACAAGATCCACATCCTTAGGATCATTTAAAACAAATGTATTTACAGGAACCACAGGGGAAAAGTTCATATTACTGGGTTCCATAACTTCATTATCTATTTGGAAGTTTAT
>NW_010729185.1:271841-283835 GCF_000365185.1 Nelumbo nucifera
TAATTTCTGCAATTTCTGAAAAATTCCTGATATTTTCATTCATTTTTCTGGTTTTTTTTTGCAAAATTATTGTAATTTCTGCAATTTTCTGATTTTCTTGCAATTTCTGTAATTTTCTGCAAAATTCCTGATATTTTCATTCGTTTTTTTGCAAAATTATTGTAATTTCTGCAATTTTCTGATTTTCTTGCAATTTTCTGAAATTTCTACAAATTTTCAGGTATTTTCATGCATTTTCTTACAAAATTTCTAATATTTTCATGCATTTTCTGAATTTGCTGCAAAATTGTTGTAATTTCTACATGTTTCCTGCAAAATGTCTACATTTTTTTCAATTTCTGCAAATTTTGAGTATTTTTCATGCATTTTTCTGAATTTGCTACAAAATTATTGTAATTTCTGCATTTTCCTACAAAATTTCTACAATTTCTGCATTTTTTGATATTTTAATGCATTTTTTTGCTTTTTTATTTTTATTAGGGGCAAAATTGGAAAGCATGGCTGATTCCGATTCTAGCCTCTTGATGAACCAAACAGCATCAATTGGAATTTGATTCCGATTCTTGTTTGAACCAAACAGGTAGGGGGAATAGACCATTCCGATTCTAATTCCAAGGGATTTCCATTCCGATTCTGAACACAAACTAAACGGATCCTTAATTATCAAATGAACACAAAATTGTATAAAAAAAATAGGTACATTAATGCTCTCTTCTCAAAGTACAAAAGTATCAGAAAATACAGTTTTGCTCTGATAATCATTACCTTTTTAAGTTTCAAACAAACGCTTGCAAACACGAACCAAGGTACATAAATACCCCGGTTTGGCGTTTGTATCGCAAACAAACGGAGCCTTAAGATTAGGTTCAATATACCCACTCCCTTTCGCATCTTTTCTCGTATATACCCATTTATAATTCTTTATTGGTCTTGTTCCAACTGTTAAACAGTTTTGTATGCCCTTAGCTCCAATCAGTTTGATATACTTATGACATTTATTGTAAATGAATAAAATGCATATTTGATTCATGTTCATGTGGTGTGCTTCTGTGTAATAACCTTAAAATGGACACTTATGAGACTCATGCTAGTTTAGAACGTTCACAGCCAGTGGGTCGGTCTGGGGAGACCTATCCTGACAAAGCTGACACTGATGTGCCGCCAAGTCGGTTGGAGTGGCCTGCCTCTACCACCAGGGTGAGACCTGAGGTACATGTAGTGTAGGATTAATTGAACCTTTGAATCAGACCAGATTTCCAGTATTGCCCTGGACCTTGGAGATAGATGGGCAAAACTGGAAAGTTACACTTGACCCCTAGACTCAATTATGATACTACACTAGGTGTCGGATTGGATTGTCTTTGATATGCCAATCAGTGAGATCCTTAGCGGGGTCAAAACCTGGGTATGTTGAGACAGTCTGAAAATTCATCCGAGTGGGTGATCGTAGTGATAGGATCAGTCCCTTTGTCGAACAAAGGTAATGATCGGGGGTGCACTCTCTCTGATGGAAACCAAGACTGTCGGCAGCCGATTTCAATCGTTGAAATTTGTTTTGCAAAATATATTTTATATGAGATATAAAAGTATATATATTACAGTTTCTAAACGTTTGCAAAATGTTTTAATTCTCGGGATCCATGTGAGTAGAGAGTACAATACTGTTCCTTGCAGCCGAGGGAGATGTCATCTCTTGTCGGGCAGTGTATGATCATTATGGGCTGAGAAGTTAAGTGTAAGACCATTAAGAATAATACCTGATGAGTTAATCTTGCATCTGCCCACAATCCCTAGGTGTTACAAGGTGGCTTGGCATAGGAACCACTTAGGGTAAGTGTTGGGCCCATAGAGCTCATGTGATGGGTTTCAAGGGGTGCACTGCCCATAATAGTGTATTCGGCCAGGCCTTATAACAAAGGCTGGGTTGAACCGTTGTGGCTAATGTGTACATCAATGTTTGGGTCTCACGCCCAACAAGAAAGCCTAACTGGACAGCAGTTTGGAAGGCTAAGTGAGCGCATAACCTTATTGCGCCTAAAGCCCATTTTGAACTGGGCTGATTTGATCAGTTAAATAAGGGGCGAATTCTGAGATTGGATTAGCAGATAGGATTGGGYCTTAACCCTATMCACTCARAGAGTCCAGATCTAAATGTGATTCAGATCTAGAAACCTCCTAATGAGATTATGAGATTGTTGATCCAATCTACAGATAAGATAATGGTTAACCCTTATCACTTAAAGGGAATTATGATCCAAATATGATTTGGATCAGCAACTCCTAATAGGATTAGGAGCAAGTCCCTTTAAGGTTATAAAAATGGAGGAGGGGGCGGCAGCCTTTTGACACACTTCACATCCTATCTTCAGAGTTGAAATTATAAAAGAGAGAATTCAGCTTCACTGCGCTAAATCTCTCTTGTTGCCTCCTTCCTGCTGCCGCCATATCTGCTAGTTCGATCTCCTGTTCTCAGTGGGAGTGATCAAGATCAGATCTTGATATCAGTTTCTTGTGAAGGGATTGATAGGAAGTTGTGCTCACGTGCCGTCTTGTTGATTATTGCGAATGATCCGGTTTTTGGGAAGAACACTGTTGATTCTGCTCCATCCTGCACTATGCCATTTTCAGTGGGAGCAGTTTTTGGTTCCTTCATTGGGCGTGAACACCTCCATTGGGAGATACTATTTCTCCGTATCAGGATATCCCTTCCTACTGTTTTTGTTCAGATCTGGTTCGGTTCTTGGTTCAAGATTGATCATGGAAAAATATGACTTTTCTAAGATAGGGAATACGATTCTTAGTAGGATGGAGAGAAATTTTTGAAATTCGCCCATTCTATTCAGCAAGATTCGGGCGTTCATATGATGGATATCTCATCCCTTCACCAACAAGATCAAGTTGTAACCTTGAAAAGATTTCCGTTACATGCACGGCATTATGATTTCTTAAATTATGTGGTTTTTTGACAATCACCTCATAAGGTGCTTTATCATCCTCCTCCTCCTCCTCAAAGTTGCTTCTTCAACCTAGATTTACATATAGGGCTTGTTCGTTTCCTCTTATCTCGTATCTCTTAAAGTGTAATAATAAACTCTTTGTTTTCTAATGATACCCCCAAAAAGACAAACAAAAACTCTCATACATGGGGTCAAAATGTATATTTGATAATTTTCATAATTCAGAATTCAAAATTTAGAACAACATTCTCTGCAATCAAAGTTCAAAGGAAAGAAAAGTTCACCAATATCAATGTACCTCTTAATGTAATTATTGCACTTTTAGATGTTAGATTTCAGAGCAAACGAACAAGCCCCCAACCTTCCAACCTTCACTTCCCTAAGGCAATAATTGTCTTCTAAACAGCTCTCCTCACTGCCAACAATGGCGCCACCATCTATAATCTCCTATCCACCAATCTTATAATCAACATCTGAACTAGTGAATCCATTCCCATCCTCTTTCAAAACCCCCTTTGATTTCCCCAGCCCCTAGGGGTATAAATGGATCGATTTTGAATCGGATTAGGCAATATTCGACTTCGAATTTGATTAGAAAATCCGATATCCGAATCTGATTCGATATCCGACAAATATTAAAAATTAATACCCGAATTCGAATCCGATTAAGTATTCAAATATTCGATTCGATTAATTAATTATTTTAGATAATTAACAAATATAGAAAATAAATATTTTATTGATATAAAGTATATAAATATATAAATTATTTATATAACTTAATTATTATATATTTTAATTATATAAAAAATTTTATATTATATAAGAATTAAATAATCGGTCGAATTCGGATATTTATCGAATCGAATTAGGTCATATTCGAATTCAAATCCAATTAACTATTTTGTATGAATAGGATATCCAAATTCGATAGATTAGATATTTGAGTTATCCAAATTCGATTCGATTATGTGAAATATTAAATTCGAAATCGAAATTTCGAATAAGATAAACACCCCTACCAACCCCTTAGGACCAACCTCCACGGTACCCAAAAAAGTTGGGATTTGGATTTCACAAACAAAATCTTCGGAAATCGCATCTGCAGTCCTGGTGTAGAAAGGGGAGCAAATCGCCAGAGGCACACTATCAACCTGTGAGCAGCAACTGACTCCACTATCTATGAAAGAGGCCCGATCATCAACGACCCTAACCCCTGTTCCTCCGACCAAATTCTTCTTGCCACGTTTATCATACCTGGCGATCACCCAAACCCAATTGTCCTCGGATCCCTTCTCTTTCCAGCCTCTGATGTCACAGACCTTCTAAACGCCCTGCATCTTTTAATTCTTCATCTGTTGGGGCCTAAGATTGACCTTCTTGTCCTTAACTATCAAAGCAGTCGGTAATCAAAACCTTAGCTTCATTCCAGCCTTCTTTTAGGCTTTGATGTCATCGAAAATTGACTGGATCGAACTATCCACGTTTTCCTTTTGAATCTTCTCTTAATAAATCTCCCCTTTTCAATATGAATGTTTTTGTTTTCATTTTGAGGGGGCGTTCTAAAATATGAATATTTTTATTTTTATTTGTTTTTGGAATTGTTACATCGGAAAAAGAACAAAAACATGTTTTTGAACTCACTTTTGTTTTCAAAGTAAAAAATAAGTTGAATTTGTTTTGAAAAACAATACATGTTTTTAGAACAAATAAAATACTGGTTTTTAAAATAAAAACAATTTTTTTAGTATAGAAAATGTTTTTGGTTTTAATTTTGAAAACAAAAAACATATATACAACCAAAAACATGTTTCTTGTGTTTTTATTTTAAGAAACAACCTATTTTTAAATAATATCATTTTGATCTTTCTTTTGAAACCGACAATATATTTTTAAATAATATCATTTTGATCTTTCTTTTGGAACCGACAATAAGAAAAACAATTCACATCGTAGAATGCCCCCTGAGTCAACCATGTGAACATGGTAAAGATGAATGTAATTTGAGTATTTTAGTGATATTGGCCCCAATGAGTAAGCTTGCATCTTTGTAGCTCTTGATTAATGGGATAATGTTTCTCAAAAAATGGTCGTATCTGAATTGGAGTTGACCTTTGAAAACGTTATTGGAGTGAAACCGATCAAATGAGGATGGGGTGTTTGACTAGGGTGCTGTAGGGTTTGTTTCAAATAGTGAAAATGACAAAAGGTTAACCATAGATTGGATACAATGGTGAAATGACAAAAGATTTCCAACCTCTCTTTATGCTTTTCTCATCTCTTTTCTTTAGGGGTGGATTCGAGTTGTGCCGAGTTAAATACTTACCTATTCGAGCTCAGTTCATTGAAACTGTGTTAGGTTCGAGTTTGAGCTTGAGCTTGATATAAGCTAGAGACTTGAGCTCGAGCTCAGTTCGATTTAAAGTTTGCAAGTTCGAGTTTGGCTTGGCTAGCTCGAGCTCGATTGCAAGCCAAGTTTTTTCTAAAAAATAAAAATTATATATATAAAAATATTTTTTTTTATTTTACATACAAAAAATTAAGAATTATAAAAATTATTTATTATTACACATAAAAATAAAAATGTATACATATAAAAAATGTTTTTATTTTACATACAAAAAATAAGAATAAATTTTTTTTTACTATTATACATAAAAAATAAAAATATTATATATAAATTATTATCATATATAATAAAAATTATTTATTATATATATTTATATGTGTATATATACATACATGTATATATGTATGTATATAATAAAAAAAATTATTTATTCATTGTAATAGGCTCGCGAGCCTCATGAGCCAAGCTTCACTGGGCTTGAGCTTGGCTCGAAGCTTGGTTTAAATCGAGTTGAGCCAAGCTTTTCATGAGCCAAACTCGAATAGCTCATGAGAAGCTCAGCTCATGGTCACCATGTACCTATGGGTTTTAAGGGTAACAGAGTCCAGACTTAACGGGCATTGGGCTCCAAAGCCTTTCAATTTATTTTAATATTTTTAGTAATTAGTTATTGATATTTTTCAAAATATCAATTTACAAATAATTATTGATATTTTTGGTAATTTTGTTTTTCTAAAACTTAATTATTTAAAAACGTTGAAAATTAATTATTCTAGTCAGTAATTACTAAAAAATAATTAAAATTATTTAATTCGTATTGATAAATTGCTGAATTGTTGTATGCTTTTCAATATATTTACTGAAAGGTAATAATTTAAAATTTTCAGTTTATATATTTATTAAAAGTTTTCAGTAATATGAATTAATTTTAATATTTATTAAAATATTAATTTACAAACATTAATTGATATTTTCAGTAATTTCAAAGGTTTGAAATTTAATTATTGAAAATGTTGAAAAGTAATTATTCGAATGGGTAATTACCATGCTTTTTTTTTCTGAAAAAATAGTAATACCATTTCAGATACATTTTTTTTGTCATCAAATTGGATATTAGATTTTATGCAACGCGTGTGTTATGTTCTTCGTGCGAACGTGGGCAATTACGTTATTTCGCGGTTTAAACACTTTGGAGGTTGACTGGTTGAGAAAATGCCCTAGATCGACCGTTTCCGTTTTTGGGCTCTCCTTCTACAACGGCACTCTCCCTCTGCTCACTCTCAGACTCTCTTCTCACAGGCGCAAGTTCCAGGTAATCCTAGTTTATTTCTTCTTCATTTTATCCTACAAACCGAGTTTGTTTTTGGGCTTTCCTCACTCTCTTCTCATGATTCAGATCTGTTCTTCTTCGTTCTGCCGCTTCCAAGGTCGCAGAAGCAACGATCCACAGGTATACTTTGAATTACCCATTCTTTCTGAATTTCCATCTATTGCTCTTGATTTTAGAGGTTGAGGGATTTGGGAAAGCCTCAGATTTTTTGATCGAATGATCGGCCGTTGCGGGTTGAGAATTAAACCCTAGATGTGATGTTGTTTTTGGACTAACTTGATATGTGTCCTGTTCCTTTCTAAGCTGCCTTAATATTTTGAAAGTGTAGTAAGGATCCGATTGTAGCTAGCACATCTGTCTATTTAAAAAGAACTTTGCTTCGTATAGTTTGTTAACACCCAACGGTGTTATCAAATTTGATGTAACAGCAGTTTTTCTGAAGTCATATATAAGATTCCGTCATTTTTCTGATATTTACATCCACAAAACGTATCATGTTGCCAATCTATTCGGCTTGATTCTCTACTTTTTAGTTAAAACCTGTAATATAGGCATGGCTTAAGTTAAAAAAGCTTGGTTGTATTGATGAGGCATCAACCCAAAACCTTGTCCACTGAAAATTATGGGTCTTCAAAAGATTAGAACTTTGAGGAGGCACATGTGGTGACTCTGTTACTTTTTTGATATTATATTCCAAAAAGAGTATCTTATCACTGGTTTGTCCTCCCTGGTTGTGTAATTTAAATCTGTAACATAGGTTATAGACATTTGGTGCAATATTTTGAAGTAGACTTATATTTATGAGGTTTTATATATTTCTCATTTGGAGAATTAATATGAGGAAACAGGGTGCATGCCAAATGTTATTCTGATTCTAAGAAATAGGAAACAGATGAATGTAACCTGCAAAATTCTCTGGATGAGAATTTCTAGAACCCATTCTTTTTTGAAAGGATTCTGAAGATCAGAATTTTCTGGTGTGATGCCAAATAGGGCCTTAATTTCTGTATCATGCCCGTGGCAGAGTATTCTGTGTTGTAAAAAACTAAGACCTATAACCTCCATCTCCCTCTAAAACTAGCTTTCGATTAATGCATGTAGAGTTCAGTTTCTTGAAACTTTTCACTTTGTGCCCATTTCCTCTTGGAAGTTCTATTGGTTTGTTTCTCAAAATTTCCCTTTCTTTTGTTGCAGAAATTAGGTTGCAATGGACAACGAGTTTCAAATCTACAACACAATGACCAAGCAAAAAGAAGTCTTCAAGCCCAAAGAGCCTGGAAAGGTGGGCATGTATGTCTGTGGTGTTACCTCTTATGATTTCAGCCACATTGGCCATGCCCGGGCTTACGTTGCTTTCGATGTTCTCTATAGGTGAAATTATGTTCATCCTTTTACTCGCTTTTTTATTTATCTTCCTAGTTTAGCCTTGTGGCTTCTATAGTTGCCAATTGTCTTTTGATTTGCAATAATTTGTAGACTATGCTGTTTTCTGTAGGACAAAGAGGGAAAGAGAAATGCTACTTTTGTACAAGTGTTTTTTCTATGATGATTAGGGAATTTTTTTTCGTTTGTTCTTGTTAGCTGTTATTACCTATAGAGTTGAGATTTAAATGATGAATAGTTGGCATGTTAGAAAGATAATAAGTTTCTTCTTATAGGACTCACACTTATGGAACTATTATTAAGATTTAAGAGAACCCTCCTTGGTGTCTGCTGGTTTTGCTTTTTCAAGTGGAATTGGATTTTGCCCCCAGCCCCCTCTCTAATGTTTACTCAATAAAATCTTGTAGAGACATCTATAAGCACAAAAAAGGTGATACAACTTTTGTTAATGCCATAAATGTGAAGAACTCTAGGCACAACCTCATGGTGATTATGCTGTTAATTAACCAAGTTATATCTAGTAGCCTATTTTTTTTGCTACTTGCCCTTTTAATACCTGTCACATTTTGCTTCATCAAGGAAGCAGAAGAAAGGACAGACTGTGTTGAAATATTGACTACAATGCACTGTGGAAAAAATATTTTGTTAGAAAAGAAAATAATTATCACTGAATGTCAATACAATTAGTTGATTAAGAGTGATCCTCTATGATACTATAGCTGTGCTATGGCAGCTTTGTTGAAAGCTATGCTTTTAGATTCTTATACTTTCCATCCTACTGATAACTATGTCCAGTTTTTATATAGTATTTACAAACTCTTTATGTTTTTCATAGGCATTTTTTATTAGGAATGTCCATATTAAGTTCTTTCATTGAAGCTGTTGCTTGTTGTCTATCTAACTGGTTATAAGATTATTAAATCTTAATAATTTAAAAGGGGAGTGTTTTACCATCTGGTGGAAAGATGTACGTTATTTCGCTAGTATTGTTGTTAACTCACTTCATTAAACAATCATTTTATACTATCTATTGAGTAAGGCATAGTGCCTCTTGACTAGTGTTTTGAAAATTCATTATATCAACTGAAAATAATTGCTGGCTTATCTATCAAAAAAAACAAAAAGAATTGTTAGCTCTAACATCTCCCAAGAAAAATAAAAAGATCGTTGAGTGAATCCTAAGTATAAGAGACTCTAATTTGTGGATCTTAATCTGGTTTTTCTTTCTTGATATGGGCAGATACCTACGACACTTGGGATATGAAGTGACCTATGTACGCAACTTCACCGATGTTGATGACAAGGTTTGTATGTTGATGTAGACTGTTAGGTGTTAGCTTTCTTAGTATATTAAATGATCCTACTTAGGTAAACACAATGCATACAAATATATATGTGTGTTTGATAGCACATACACACATATACAGTTTAGTAAATGCTTGAAAACATAATAATTGATTTCCAGATGTTTTAGGAATGGAAGAACTTTCTTGATTTTCAGTCTTCTTGAAACATTCATTTTTTGTTATTAACTTCTTTTAGTAAATAATGTGTGTTTGTTTGGTATAGGAGTATTTAGGAACAACCATGGAGCAATAATAGCCATCTTCTCTGGACCAATAGGAACTTGGAGGGCTGAATTATTATCCGTCCTACAAGGCCTAAGACTGAGCAGCTAGCTTGTTTTCAAAAATATAATGGAGGAAGGAGACTCCAGGATAGTGGTGGGTTGACTAAAGATTACTAGCCAATAGAGCTGTTCACGGGCCGGGCTTCAGGTCTGACTTTACACTACGTCAAGCTCAGGCTTCAGGCAGGTCCATTCAAATTTTGGCAAAAGCCAAGCCCGAGCCCGGCCCATGAACAGGTCTACTATATCCAAGTTTTGTGGCATAATAGATACATTATGAGGGTAACCAAAGTGCCAAACAGATGATAAGAGAGGTTGGGACTAGTTTTAAATGGGTTTACAGATCAACTAAACAGCTTGGCTGATGCATTGGTCAAGGAAGGGGTGAACAGAGAACAAATGTTCTGGGGGGTAAACCTGGAATGAGGATTGGTTTTTTGTTGATGGGAATTACGTAGCAGCTGCTAGTCTAACAACAAAAGATTTCCTACTCGTGATTGCTTGTACATATACTACTCTTTTCATTAATCAAGAAAAATTACAGAGTTAAAAAAGGTCTGTATTTTAGTAAACAATCAAGAGATAGTGGCTCGTAAGTCTTTGTTCTTTCTTCATCCTTGCTAAAATTTTTACTAAAGTATGCTTAATATTTCAACTATTGGTTGTTGCCTTGGACATGTAATTTTTTTGATGCTTGTTCTCTATGGCGAGTAACAATGTTTTGACCTTAAACAGATAATCCGCAGAGCAAATGAACTTGGCGAAGATCCATTACATTTAAGTAGTCGGTTTTGTGATGAGTTTCTTGTTGATATGAATGATCTTCAGTGTGAACCTCCTACTCATCAGCCTCGTGTTTCTGATCATATGGATCAGATCAGAGATTTGATTTCTAAGGTGCTTCTTTACTCTTTAGTTTTTATTTGAATATTTATTAAGCAGCTACAGATGAAAATACACTATCACTGTATCTATCTATACATGTATACAAGCACACAGAGCTATTGAGGATGGTAACTATGAGCTCGTTATTGCATATGATGTCTTTTACAAAAATTTCAATATCAAGTTGTTTTGATCTCTTGTTTTACACCATTTTCGAGTTATGGTTAAGGAAAATACCACGTAATGAAATCATCTTATTTAGTGGTAGGTTTCAAAGTTTTTTTTTTTTTTTTTTTGAAATTTCCTTTGGAGGGGCTGGGAGGAGGATAATAAGGTTCATCTAGTTAATTGGGACCAAGTCTGTCTCCCTAAAGCTGAAGGTGGGATAGGAATAAGGAAATTGAAGAATTTCAATACCGCTCTTTTGTGCAAATGGATTTGGAGATTCTCGGCTGAGAGAAATGCTTGGCTTTTTGGAGATCTCTCATTGCTGAAAAATATGGGGTTGATTGGGGAAACTGGAGAACTAGAGATCCCCCTCCTAATTGGGGCAATTCTCTGTGGAAAGGTATTATGAGGAACTTTCCTGTTTTCGGGGAAGGGATTTCTGTGATTGTGGGTAAAGGTGATAGAACTAAATTCTGGAAAGATAATTGGTATTTGGAAAGCCCCCTTGCAGGTTCCTTCCCTCAACTTTTTAGATGTGTAGTTAATCAGGAGGCTACTGTGGCTGGTTACTTATCTTTGATTGAGAATTCAGTTACTTGGTCTCCTCTTTTAAGGAGAAATTTATTTGATTGGGAGCTGGAAGAATTCTTGGAGCTGATGTCACTTATGCTTAATCAGAAGATTGATGTGCTTGGGGAGGATAGGTGGTTCTGGAAATGGAAGCCGGATGGGGCTTTTTCTGTGAAGTCCATGGCTGATAAATTATGTAGCGTGGGGCTTTCTGAGTTCCCAGCTGGGCAGATCTGGAATCCTTTGAGTCCTTCAAAATCCAACTTTCTGGTTTGGACGATGGCACTTGACAAATGTCTCTCCAGGTCTAATTTGTTGAGAAGAGGTATTCCAATTCTGGATTCAAATTGTGTTCTATGCGGGACTGCTGCAGAAACTACAGAGCATTTATGTCTTCATTGTCCGTTTTCCTCTCAGATTTGGATGCATTTTCTTAAAGCTTTGGGTGCTAAGTGGGTCTTGCTGAAATCAGTAAAGGATCACCTTTGTTGCTGGAAGTTGAAGGGCCTAAGCAAGAGAGGGAAGCTAATGTGGAAGACAATCCCAGCTGCTGTCCTGTGGTCCATTTGGGCTGAAAGGAATAGTAGAATCTTCTGTAATAGGTCTAAGGGTCTTGATGATGTAATTCAGAGAGCTGTGGGCAAGTTGATCTCTTGGATTTCCATTTCTGGGGAACTCAGAGATCTTAGCATGCCTAAGGGTCTAAGGGTCTTGATGATGT
>NW_010729185.1:285361-325232 GCF_000365185.1 Nelumbo nucifera
AATCCCTTAGACCTCTTCTCAAGCCCAAATCCCATGAGTTATCAACAAACACTAAAGATGTCGCTTTTCTTTTGTTTTCAGACAAGGAGTAAATAAAAGGAAATCTATCTCCAAGGGAGTTTTCACCAACCCAAACATCTTCCCAAAACAAGACTTTATTTCCAACACAGACATCATATTTGAAATAAGGAAGCATAAGAGGCAAAATACCTTGAATAGCTTTCCAAGGAGAACACTGAGAAGCCCCAGGGTCGAGTATTGCATCCCAGTCGTTATCTGCCAATCCATGAATAACAATCACTCTAGACCAAAGTCAGTCTTGTTCTATTGGAGTCTCCAAATCCATTTCCCTAGCAAAGCCGTGTTTCTTAATCTTATATTTCCTAACCCAAGGCCTCCATCATCCCTACTCCTAGAAACTACCTCCCACTTCACTAAGTGATCCTTCTTAGTATCCCCTGGTTCCCACAAGAAATCCCTCATTATCTTCTCTAATTGGTTAGTTACTTTCATTGGTACTCTAAAGGTATATAAGAAATAAATTGGTAGGTTGGCTAAGGTTGACTTGATTAAGGTTATCCTACCCCCTAAAGTGATGTAATTCCTCTTCCAATTTGCTAACCTCTTGGAGAATCTTTCAATTACAGGGTACCAAAAACTCTCAACCATTGGATTCCCTCCCAGTGGTAGCCCCAAATATTGTAAAGGCCAGCCCCCCACTTCACACCCCAAAATCCTAGCTAGGGAATCCACCTCCTCTCCCCCTAAATTGAGCCCTGCCACACAACTTTTTCCCCAATTCACTTTAAGATTGGACTTCCTTTCAAATTGAGGCACCAAACTCTTTAAGTTTCGTAATTCCCCTTCCTCCCCATCACAAAGCAAGGTGATGTCATCTGCAAATTGTAAGTGTGTGACCACCACCTCCTCCCTACCAATCTTCCAACCTCTTATCAAATTGTTAGCATCGGCCCTCGAAATCATGGCACTCAACACATCAGCTACTAGGGTAAAGAGGAATGGGATAATGGATCTCCTTGCCTAATACCCCTCTTTGCAGGAAAGAAACCCCTAGCTACACCACACCATTCACCAATACTGAGAAATGACATGAAGAAATGCATCCCTTTACCCAACTGCACCATCTCTCCCMAAWCCCTCTYYGCTTGRGAACCTCTAGTAAAAAATCCCAGTCCACCATGTCATATGCCTTTTCAAGATCCAATTTGCAAACCAACCCCTTTTCCTTTCTCCTCTTCACCTCTACATATTCATTGGCAATAAGTATTTGATCTACAATTTGTCTTCCTTTTACAAAGGCCCCTTGATACGGTGAGATTAGAGACGGGAGGTCTTTTTTAATCTTAGCACTAGGACCTTAGAGATGATCTTATACATGCTTCCCACCAGGCTTATAGGTTTGAAATCCTTTGGTTGGAGAGCATCCTTTTTTTTAGGAACCAAGGCAGTAAAAGTTGCATTTGCTCCCGAGTTAAATTTGCCTCTCATAGAACTTTTCAAAAACCTCCAACAAATCCTCTTTAATTATCTCCCAACAATCTTGGTAGAAGGCCATCGAAAAACTATCAAGCCCAGGAGCTTTAGATTGATCCATGGAGAAGATTGCATTTCTCACTTCTTGGGCCTCAAATATTTTTTCCAAAGATTCCAATAAGGCACTATCTTCCACCCTCCACTCCAAGTCCTCTAAGCTCTCGCTAGGTCTCCCTGGTTTGTCATACACTAGTTTGAAGTGATTAACCAAAGTTTGAGCTATATCATCTTCCCTTGTCAGCAATTGCCCATCCCACTCCAATTTTGAAATAGAATTCTTCCTTCTCCTCCCATTTGCCAACGAATGAAAAAATCTTGTATTGATGTCCCCTTCCTTTAGCCATTTTCAATTCATGTTTCAAATTCCATCTTTCCACCCTACCCTCTTCCCCCAGCCTTCTTTCAGCTTCTAGCCCATCTAGCTCTTGCACTCTCTGATTGATTTCCACTTTCTTTTGCTCTAATCTACCAAAAACCTCTTTGTTCCAAATCTTGAGTCTAGCTTTCAAGAGTTGTAGTTTCTTGTAAATCCTATACCCCTTCCATCGGAATTCCACTTGGTCCACTTCCCACCATTCTTCTACCTTAGCTAGAAACTTTGGATGAAGTAACCACATGTTTTCAAACCTAAAAGGGCACGAGCCTCCATCTAGTCTTTCTTGAGACAACCTGATTGGGCAATGATATGAAATAGGTCTCGGCAATGCTGTAACACCTAAAATCCCCCATTCAGCTTCCCAAGCCACTGTAAAGAGGAACCTATCAAATCGACAACAGGTAGGGTTTTCTTGGAAGTTTGACCAGGTAAAATTTGCTTGCTGAAGAGGGAGGTCCTGCAATGCAAAATTCTCCACAAAGAGATTAAACTTTCTCATGCTAGATGTAATCCGATGACTGGGGTTATTGGATTCATTCAAGAATCTTATTACGTTGAAATCCCCACCCAAACACTAAGGTCCATCCCACAAACCCCTAACGGCTGCTAGTTCTTCCTAGAAACCTTCCCTTTTCCCTATAAGAGGTGGGACCATAGACATTAGTTAGCACCCAAGTCCACCCTTCTTCCTTTCTCTTCAATTTTATTGACACCGAGAAGTTCCCAATTAATTATTCTTCACACTCCAGTCTTCATTTCTCCACAAAGTAATAATTCCCCCTGAAGCTCCCCATGATTGTGCAAAGGCCCAACTCAAATTTCTTGTTGACCAGATGCTCCTAACTCAAAAGGGAGGCAAAGAGGTTGGAAAAACTGATGGGGACTTCTTATGGGAACTTGGGGAAGAGTAAAAAGATCACTTGATTCGGTGGGAGGTGGTGAGTAGAAGCAAAAATGAAGGAGGCCTAGGCTTAGGGAATGTGGTGAGTAAGAATGAAGCTCTTTTAGGTAAGTGGCTTTGGTGGTGGCCCTTGGAGAGGGAGAGGTTGTAGCATGAAGTAGTGAAGAGTATCCATGGCTGTTCTGAATCAGGTTGGAACGCGGAGGTATCCTGAAGGGCTTCGCTCACAACACCTTGGAAGGCTATTTATGGCATTCTCCCAAAGTTCCACAGATTTGTAAGGTATGGTGCTTGTTCTGGAAACTCCGTTCTTTTTTGGGAAGATATTTGGGTGAGCACTCAACCCCTAAAAGACTGCTTTCCTTCTCTCTATTCCATCTCCCTCTTTAAAAAGAAACCAATTTTAAAGAGGGTTTCTTTCCCCCTGGTTCGTCCTTTGGATTTAAACTGGAATTTTGGGTTTCAAAGGAGGGTTAAGGGATGAAGAACTTCTTTGTGTTTCAGAACTCTTTTTGCTTCTAGACTCGGTGTGCCTGGACCCCCCTAACCTGGACAAAAGGGTTTGGTCTCTAACCTCGGTTGGCCCCTTCACTTGTGCTTCTTTCTTTAAAGCCCTCTGCTCCATCCCTCCTCTCAGGTGTTCCTTGTTAAAGAGGTCTGGTCAAGGCCAATTCCTCCTAAAATAGCAGTGTTCTTTTGGGTAGCCTACTTGGGTAAGATCAATACGGTGGAAAACTCGCAAAAGAAGAAACCTTACTTGTGTTTGTCCCATATTGGTGCTTCTTGTGTAAAGTGAAGGGTGAGGACTGTAACCATTTACTGATATCGTGCTCTTTTGTTGCCAATATTTGGAACTGGGTTGTTGCACTATTTGGGTGCAGGTGGAACTTGCCCTCCGAAGTAAAGATACTGTTCATTCCGGCTGCCTTTGGGAGATTGACAAAAAGAGGGAAGCTAATGTGGAAATGTATCAGAGCCGCTACCTTGTGGACTTTATGGGATGAGAAAAATGCTAGAATATTTCAAGAAAATGAAAGAAGTCTTGCTGAAATTAAGGAATGCATAATGACAAGGACAGTCTCGTGGCTAAAATCTTCACACTTGTTGGCAGATTACTCATTTGATGACTTAAGGAGAAACTGGACAGCAGTGGCTTCTACAGTCTCCACTAAGAACAAATCACAAGCTGAATGGGAATCCCCACCGGATGGAGTGGTAAAGCTGAATTTTGATGGTAGCTGCCAAGGTAACCCAGGGCCATCTGAAATAGGAGGGATTCTAAGAGACTGTCCAGTGGGTGTTGGTGATTCTGTAAGGGCAGAGATACTAGCAGCGGTACAAGGTATACAGATGGCCAGTCAACTTGGAGTGAATAATTTGATAGTAGAAGGGGATTCCAAGGTAGTAGTGGGCTGGTTGACAAGTCCAGAGACAGCTTGTTGGGGCTACAAGGATCTGTTAAAGAAAGTTAAATGGCTGACAAGGAATATGTCAGTCAGGTTTCAGTGGGTCAGCAGATCAGCAAATGCAATGGCTGCTGATTCTTTGGCCAAGCAAGGGGTGTCAAGGGGAGATCTGTTTTGGGCCACTTTGTAACTGTGTCTCAGGCTTGTGTTTGTTTAGTGTTTATGACTCAGTCCTAGGGGGAGGTAACACCTCGTGCCTCTTCCTAGGCTGAATGTACTACTATTTTTTGAATTAATAAAACTACTCTTATTTATCAAAAAAAAATTATTTCGTATTTTGGCTTGGACATTCATGATAGAGTGAAACGCATTGTCATTGAAGTTGCCTGGCCCTTAGTGAGAGCATGGCAGGTTAAGAAATTTATACATTCTTCTCTAGACCATGGGACTGACTTGCTGATGCTTTTAGCAAGGTGATAGTAGATGACAAAATTTTGATTTAATGTTGATGGTGGGTAGTTTCTTTAGTAACTAATTTAGGAGTTTGTTGTTGGATTGATGATGATGCAGAAATGGAAGTGAGCAAATAATCCATGGAGAACTAAAGCAGCTTTCTTCCCATTCCTAAACCAATTTTAGAATTTTTAGGTGATAGGAATATTAGTATTTCTGAGTTTTTTTTTTTTTTTAAATTCATTTTTAGTTTGTTGGTTTTTAGGAAAAGGTTTTTAAGTCTTCTAGAAATGTATGGTTCTTAGTTATCCATCAAAAAAGTACTATTCTTAGTAAAAATCAAGATTGCATGGTAACTTACGGTGTTAATATTTAAAGTAATTCCCGTTTAACAGAAATAATAATGAGTTATCAGAGCCATTTAGGAGTTATTGTTCTTATTCGAGCCCCTCTGTTGTCTTTTTGAGAGCTAGGCAAGCGAACCTACTATTCTTGAGGTGCCTATTGATCTGTTTTGAAGCAGTATTAGAGCTAAAGATAAACATCCAAAAGAGTGAACTTATCTGTTTGGGAGGTGCCCAACAGAGGTAAACTGGTGGCTGTCTTGGCTTGTAGGTATGGCTCTCTACCAGCTAGATTCTTGGGGTTGCCATTTGGATCTGGCAACAGGTTGAGGGAAATATGCTTTAAAAGGAAACTTGCAGGATTGGAGAGAGGATATTTATTCGGAGGAGGAAAGGTTGCACTTTTACACAGTGCCTTGTCAAGCCTGCCAGTCTGTTACTTTGTACTATTCTCAGCTCTAGCTTCTGTGATCCAAAAATTGGAAAGATTAAGGAAGGATTTCTTGTGGGAGGTTGTGCAGTAAGAGAGGAAGTTTCATTTGGTGGTCTTGTCTCAAGTTTGCTTACTGATATGCAAAGGGGGCATTCTTCTTTGACCCTTTGACCCTTGGATACACTGAATAAAGATCTGCTTGGTAAGTGGATCTTGAGATACATGGAAGAGAAAAATGATTAATGTAAATATGGGGATAGTAGTGGATTGGGATGGGAGGCTAACCATACTATTGGCCCATGTGGATCAAGTTTGTGGAGAGGTATTATGAAGCAAAGAGATATCATCAACCAGTTATCTAATTTAGGGTGGGTAATGGAGAGAGTGTTTGGTTTGGGAAGATATCTGATGTGTTTCTTCACCACTGTGTATCTCCCATCCTATCATATATGAGATAGCAGAAAACCAGCAAGCAACAGTTAAGGACTGTTAGGAATCTTTATGAATTTGTAATCATTTTTCTCTTGATGAAATGAAAATGCCTTTGATTGCTGATCAAAAAACAGTTAAGGACTGTTATGAAGTCCTAAGAGGCCAGGTGACTTGGGTGACCCGGATTGAGAACAAACTTATTTGATTGAGAGACTGAAGAGCTGATCTCTTTGTTGGACCAGATTAACCAGTGGCCCCCTAGGCCAGACACGGGGGATAAGAGGTGGTGGAGTGGGAGCTGTGTTGATATATTCTGAGTGAAATCTCTCTATAAGGTTCTGGTGTCTTCTGCAGCACTAGATGTCAGTTGGAAGTGGATTTGGAAGATTGGAGCCTCCCCTCCAAGGTGATCCTCTTTTTTGGATGGCAACCAAAGATAGATCCTAACTATCAATCACCTGTTGACTACCTATAAAAGTGGTTTGTCAGTTTTGTGGCAGTGAACAGTGAAGGTACATGGAACATGGTTCCTGGAGTCCTTAATAGCCTATTCTGTGCTTGGCCCAGAAAGAGCTTCAGAAAGAGAGGAAATTACCTTGGTATTTGGTTCCCTTCGCCCTGTGTTGGTCTATCTGGACAGAGAGGAACCATAATCAGATGGTCAAGCCTCCAGAGAGACCTGGCTGTTCTTAAAATCCAACACTTTTCAAGCTGCTGGAATCATATCATTAACTCAGATGAAGAAGTGTTTACACCTTTGTAATCATGTAATCTGTACATATCTGTGATGCTGGTCATGGGTGCTCCTCACATTGAGGAGTTGTGTACAACATATTTTTTGGGGTTTGTCCCTTAAGGGAATACAATGACCTTTCGAAAAAAAAGTAAAAAAAGAAAAAGAGTAGTTGAAAAAAGGAAAGTAGATTTGATGAATAAAAGCTTGGTTAGTGAATTCTGGTTGTAACCATGTTTTTTCCTCTTTTTTCTCCCTTTCTTCTTAGTTCTTACTTATTCCTTCTAAGTGATCTTACTCCTTGTTGTATATTCTAACAACAGGAGTTTCTCTTTCTTTCTAGTCTCTTTCTCTTTCATTAGTGATCAGCAAACTGTCTGTGTGCTTCTCTAGTTATATTTTCGTCCATAATTTGCTTAAATCACTTTTCTTCACCCTGTAAAACCCACTGCAAATATGGAAGTTGTAGGATCCCCTGTCTGTCCTACATCAGTTAAGCATGGCTTTATGTACATGTAATTTTTCAAATTTAACTTATATCTACCAAAAAAGGAAAGTTCATTTTATGTACCTTATCTGAATGGGGAAATGGTGTATAACATCTGATCATTATTGATAAAAAAATCTGATAATTCTTAATGATCTTCGGGATGTTTTTCGGACCCATCTTGGGTAAGAAAGACTACAGATTGGATTCATAGGGTATGTGTGTCTACTTTTTCAACTCACCTGATAAAATTTTTAGTTTCCATCCGAACTCCTACAAGTTGCTTGGAAAAAAACCTTGTTCTGCCTAAAGTATATCTTTTCCACAAAAAATGGGTCATTGGTGTTACATGGACATGGGAACCAGATTCTGACACATGTCGGGAAGTCTGACGCACTGATACTAAGAAATGTGGATTTGCAGACAAGTCTAAAGGAAAGTGTAAACTATTAAAATAGTCCATATGTTGTTGAACCTTAACTTCTTAATCCTATAGAAAAAGGTCTAAAAGATCATCTTTATTCTTTAATACCATTTTATTGGAAAAAAAGACATTCATTGTGCACATTAGCTGTTCATTAATATTGAATAAGAAAGGAGAAAAATATGTCTTGTGTATTGCCTGTAAAGTGTCCTTCAAGAATCCGTGGAGTGTTGGGGTTCAACACATGTCTGACACTCTGACATGGGCAGGACATTTGTCTATTTAGGAGAGTCAATCCAACACTGTGGGTCTTGTGAAGATGAACACTAGTGATCCCATCCAATGTAAGACCTGCTTTGTTTTATCCCAAAGCAATTGAACTCTAGCAAGTGACTACTGTGCAGAGCCCTTATCGAGTAAATTGGGTATTGGTGCTAAGAAGAAACCTAAATGACTGGGAAGTTATGTATGGGAGCATTTATGTTGAAGGCCACCTGCCAAGATCTGATTATGGTGATTTTGCTCTGGGACCCATCTGAAAATTTCAGAGTTAGATCCTTTTTTAGACGGCTACACATCCTGGAAGTAACAGAAGTCTCTAATGTTCAAATATGGTACAGTAAGGCCCCTTCTGAAATTACATTTATGCTGTGGGTTACTGCCTTAGACAAGTTTTTGACCAAAGCAAAGCTGTTGGCCAGTGGAACGGATATGAAGTCCCTTAATTGTATGCTTTATCAAGAAGCAGCTAAATTCAGTAGCTTTTTTTGTCTTTCCATTGTAAATAGATTGTTATCTGGTCACATATCTTTGAGATTTTTGGAATATGGTGGTCTTTCCCTCAGTTTGTCCATAGAGTGCTTGAGCGATCACATATTGAAAAGATAAGCAAAAGGGTAACGAACTTGGGGTATAATTCCACTAACTGTTATTTCAGTGGTTTAGACAGGGAGCACTGTTACCCAGATATCGAAAGGATATCACACTGTCAGATATGGTATTCACACTAAAATTGAAGCATCTGATATGATCCATCACTGCTGTACAGATAATCCAGATATCTTAGTTTGAAAGCTGATTTGAGATCCAATAGTGGAAAGGTCTGTAAAGGGACTAGGTTCTTGGAAAGTCAATTGTCTACCAAGACTAGGTAAGTTCACCCCTCAGAGAGGTGTCTTTGTCTGCTTTTAGAATGGTCAGGGATGGTCGAAGCTTGTAGTGTGGTGGATACCTCAAAACCTTGGTCAGACCCAGTGCTATATGTGTAACTATATTGTATATTTTAATTTTAAGTATTTGTATAATTTTGGTGGCAGTGGAATGGGATCTTGTATTCTATTTTATTTAATGGGATTTCTATCTTATTGGTTTTATTTGGTAACAATTTTATGTAAATATAAATACTGATATATGTAAATTTAAAATACATAAACCAATGATGGGTACACATGTAGATATATGGTAGAATATGCTTAAGGTTCACAGGTTAAGTGGACCAGTCTGGGCCATTACTGTAGGTCCTGGTTCTCGCTCTGGTTTGAGCCTGGGTTGGTCCTATTCTTTATACACCATACTGAGCTAGCCCTCTCAGTTCTGGTCCTTCCCAAGAAATTTGAAAGCTTCCATTGTGTCTTTTATTGTGAAGCCTTGTTTCTAACAGTTGCATTTATGCCAGATTATTGATAATGGCTGTGCTTACACCTTGGAGGGAGATGTGTATTTCTCAGTTGATAAATTTCCTAATTATGGTCGGTTATCTGGACGGAAGCTGGAAGATAATCGAGCTGGTGAGAGGGTTGCTGTTGATTCAAGAAAGCGAAACCCTGCTGACTTTGCATTGTGGAAGGTGATATAGCAATCTTAAAATGCCTTAAATGTTATATACTATGTCCTTTTGTTTAATTTGCAAATAGATTTTTCACTGTTACAGGCTGCAAAACCTGATGAGCCAAGTTGGGAAAGCCCTTGGGGACCTGGAAGACCAGGTTGGCATATTGAATGCAGTGCCATGAGTGCCCATTATCTGACTTTCTCCTTTGATATTCATGGTGGGGGGATGGACTTGGTTTTTCCACATCATGAAAATGAGATTGCTCAGAGCTGTGCTGCCTGCTCAGAGAGCAATGTGAGCCATTGGATGCATAATGGTTTTGTTACGGAAAATAATGAGAAAATGTCCAAGTCATTGGGTAATTTTTTTACCATTCGTGAGGTAAGTAGTGTATATTTTCTTTTTTGATCAATAGTAGTGTATATTTTCATCATTTGATATTCTTTTTTATTTGTTTAAGTCTCAGGTGTTGCAATATTCTTCTAGGGCATATGATGTAACAATTAATTTCCTTGTAGATTACTAAACAATACCATCCACTTGCTTTGCGGATTTTCTTGATGAGCACACACTATCGTTCTCCTGTCAATTACTCAATCTTGCAGCTTGAGATAGCATCTGATGCCATTTTCTACATTTACCAGGTAAATAACATCTCTAAGTTTCTAAGGACTTTTTTGGATATTATCCTTAGGAATTAGGATGTTTCATGCGTACATATATTGTTTAGAGAGGGGATTTAGATGATCCATAAATGTTGCAAGTGCCAACATATGCAGGTGTGAAGTGTTTAACAAGGCATGTTTGCCTGGGCTCCTGCAATGTGGCCAAACCAAGCCCTTTTTCGTCGGAATCAGTTAGTAAAAAGCTTTCATTTGCTAACATAACCTAGTAAAAGCTCAATGTAGAGGGTTTTAGGGCCAAAATGGACTGGGAAAATATAAATTCCCTATTCAGAGCCTCCCCTATCTGGTGGATGGTCTGTATTGGTGACATCTGCACATTTTAAAGTGTATGTTGTCTAGTCTTTGTTGGTTCCACCTAAGAGATCTCTTATAAACTATCTCCATTCTGTTGGTCAAAGAAAAGGAAATTCCAAATCCAGTCTAATAGTCCACCCCTTCCAAGACCCCCAGTTAGCTGGGACCAACATTGGGTAAATGGTCAAAGAAAGAAAAGATGATTTCAAGTTTGGAAAGGAAAATGTGCTGATTGGATATTTGTCAAAAAAATCTTCTGATTGGATGTTCATGTTATCTTATTAAGTTGGACATTGGCCTAGAAAATTTCCTTTTTTCTATGTTTGACCTCTACTTGTGTTATCTTATGTTTGACCTCTACTTATGTGCCACATGCTCTTATAACAGTTTACCATGATGCTATCTATCTAACCTCGAGTGTAGATTTATCCACCCACATACACTTCACATGTTGACTCATACCTATAACAAATATATCCGACTGAGAAAGAATGCTTTCCTGTTGTTAGACTTTACATGATTGTGAGGAGGCTTTGTCTCCATTTCGTGAAGGAAGCCTTAAAGATGAAAGAAAACCGAATGCCAAGCCAGATCGAATTGCATCTGCTACACAAGATTGCATTAACAAGTTGCGTAGTGATTTTCAGACTAAAATGTCTGATGACCTGCACACTCCAGAGATATTGAATGGTGCTCTTCAAGAAGCCTTAAGGTTCATAAACAATTCTATGAACACACTAAAGGTATGTGCATTTCTGACAAATTCAGACATTTCTTTTATACTAATAAACTTGCCATCTATCTTTTTCTTCACTTGATTTCCCAGTTCAGTTGCCAGATATGGATCCCTAGGAATATTATCCATGGTGGATGAGCTTCAAAACCCCAGATTAAGATTATGTTTTATGTCAGATGAGTGTATTTGATATTGAAATTGATGGGGATGGTTTCCATTTAGAGTTTTATTTATCCATTTGCTTGTTTCCTCCTATGGTTGCTGTTGACGCATGTCCAAGTTTTTAGATCAATTCACCAATTACTTAAAACTGCCCATTTGCGGTTAATGGAATGCACCAAGAAAGAGGTTTCTTTTGCTACACTTGTATTGCCTAAATTGCTTCATATATTTGTGATGCAATGAATGTGTCTTTACATGCACGTCAACTTGTCTCTTTTACAACTTGGTATGTTTTGCCAGAAAAAGCAACAAGCATCAGCAGTTCAGTCCCTTATTTCATTGGTGGAAGAAGTAAAAAAGGTTCTGACCATTCTGGGATTGCAGCCATCTTCGACATACTCTGAGGTACCAAGATTATATGCATGTTGTGTGTATGGTCAGAACCTCATCTTGCTTGGGTTTTCTTACATCAAATGCCTTCTAAACTGGCAGGTTTTACAACAATTGAAGGATAAGGCTTTGAAGAGAGCAGGATTGACAGAGGAAGACGTATTGCGTCTGATAGAGGAAAGAACTCAAGCAAGGAAAAACAAAGATTTCAGCAAGAGTGACCAGATCAGGGAGGACTTGGCTGTCAAGGGCATTGCTCTTATGGATGTTGGCAAAGAAACGATATGGAGACCCCGTGTCCCTGTTGCACAAGAGCAACATGAGGTACCCCCTTCAACTTAGTGTGGACAAAGAGACCCCAAGTCCATCCTTTATTGCCAAAGCTTGGTGGTCCATGAAATGGAAGAGGTTTTGATATTTATTCTTAACTTTTTTTTTTCATTGGGATGTTGTACAAGTTAGTCATATTGGCGACGCTGGAACCCAGCGAGTTTTTTCGGTTTTGGGTCAAGATCGGTGGCAAACCCTCCTCTCCTGGTGGTCCTCGTCTGCCGCATTGCAAATGTAATTAACATTCCAATTGGATAGGTTTTATAACAAACTAAATATAGACTCTGGTTTATTATCCCATAATATATAAAGTTAACAGGATACTTAAGTTGCTCACCATCCTTTTTGGGAGTTATTGTGGAAGCATTTTCGCAGTCTGGGACTCTGGGGAAGGGTGATGTCCATTGGGGCGCGCTCACATCTGTGCCCCACAGAGCGTGCCCCAGATGCACATCTCAGCATGCATTGGGAGATGTTCGGGTGTTCCCAATAGAGTTGGGATGTGCTGTGGGGCGTGCTCTACGGGTGCACATGTGATCTTTAATCGAGTTGACATTGATACCCATAAGCGCCCATGACATCTCAGCGTGCATTGGGAACATCTCCCATACTTGTGTCATAGGAAGATGTTGCAATATTTGGCAGGAGGTTCTGTGGGGCGTTTATGCAAATTCAGAGTAACCACCTTGACACTAAGTTTACATTGGCACCCCACATTATGGGAGATGAAGAGATGGGGATGGAGTTTGGTTCATTTGGAGGATGGAGAGCTATTTAGCCTGTGCCATGTAGCTGGCATGTCATTTCGATCAACTCAACATTTTCAAAACGTTTCAGATAAAAAATTCTCCTGCACACAAATTTGTAATGGTCAACTCAAAAATGTAATGTCACTATACCAAATAAGGTTTAAAAAATCGTTATGTATTGATCCGTATTGGCTGATACGTATTGTATTAGGAGTATTTCGATATGTTCTTATAAAGGGTGTATTGGAGTTTTGACCGGTTCAAGGGGTGAAAAAACCTTAAACTGACCCCTGAATTGGATTTGAAAAAAAAGGTAAAAACAATATAAAAAAAACAGTATCGATGCTGCTCGATATGCCCTTACCGGCGTATCGATATGTAGAGCCTTGATACCAAGCACCTAAATTTTTAATCCTCGCTGGGCAGTTAAAACAGAAATACCACTTAAATAATTATACAAATCACTGTCATTTCTCAGTTTGTTACAGAGCTGTTCTAAGCTGAGCAGAAGCATCTCAGTTGAGGTTTTTTAACCCAGATTTTACTCCAGTGGAGGGGCAGTTACCATAAAATTTTATTAACCATTTTCAAAGGGAATTTAAAAGTCATGCAGTTGAAGCTTGTGAACTAAAGCTTAGTAGTGCAATTTGGGTTGAGTTGAATTGCTCAATTTAAGAATGGATACGAACCCTAACATGGGCCAGACGGAGTTGAACTTTCTACATTTCGGGCAGTCTAACCATGCAGCCCTTAAAAGTTGATTCAATGTTCAAAAAATTGTTATATATCAGTTCATATCGGCCGATACGTATTGTATCGGAAATACCCCGATACGCCCCTAAAGAGGGTGTATCGGGGTTTTGATTGGTTCAGGGGGTGGAGGAACCTTAAATTGGCCCCCCTGAACTGGATTTGAAAACAAAAGTTCAAAAAAATAAAAAATAAAAAACAGTACTGATACTGCCCGATATGCCCCTACCGAGGTATCGGGCGTATCGATATTTAGAACCTTGAGTTGATCTCAAATTCATCTAGCTAGCCAACTGGGGTATTTGGCATAGCAATCATTGATCTTTTTTATTTTTATTTTTATTTTTTGCTTCTATTTCTTTGTATTAGCATGTATAACCACGTAAACGCCAGGGCCAAGCCCATGCATATTCCAGGCAAAATGTTAACCGACCCAGTAACTTGTTTGTACAGGACTGAGTACCCTCTTATCTTTCTCTTCCATGTATATCTATATCTCTATTTGAAGTTTACATCTAGACCTGGCAATTGGGTTGGGTGGGTCAGGTTCTGGTTGGGCCAAGGTACTTCGGGTTGATTTCAGGTCGGATTGGATTTGGGTTGAGTTGTCAAATGCTAGACCCTAACCCTAAATGTTCGGGTTAGGGTTGACCCATGGGTCAATTCGGGTCATCCCAAAAAATAATTGAAATTAAAAAAAAAAAGAAAAATTACATGAAAAATGTCAAAATTAAAAGAATTAACCTTAAAATTTCAAATATAAAATAAAAACTTGAACATTTAACAATTTAAAGAATAAATAATAAAAAGTAAAGACTAAATAGAAAAAAATGTAAGAGTGCAAACTTCTAACAATACATAAATAATCCTAATTAGACTTAACAATTGGGTCAGCGGGTTGACCCATGACCCAACCCAACCCAACCCAGTTTTTTTTCGGGTCGGGTCAGGTCATTTTCACATTCGGGTAGTTAAATATGAGACCCTAACCCTGTTTTCGGGTCAGGTTGGGTCGGGTTCACAGGTTGGGTCAACTTTTTGCTAGGTCTATTTACATCTCTCTAACTTCATGATGTGAGATCGGCTTCGGTATTCACAGGACCATGTTCACACCGTTTGCAGTCCCTTGCAGTTTTGCATTAGGAATATCTCTCCATTAAAAAATATATAAATACAAAAATATTCCCAATGCAAGCTTGTAAGGGACTATTCAAACGTTGTAAGCACTGAAGCCGATCTCTTATGATGTATATTTTGATATTTTGATGTAACTCAACAAAGATCATTGAATGAGATATAATCTATTCAAGTTTTTATGGTATCAAAGCGGTTTCTGCTCTAGGTTCGATCATGGCGTCAGATTTTTCTCAGCAACACTGAACTGCTGAAGCTTCTTCGACCGATGACATCAACAGTCCATATTACCTCCACCATTTCAACAACCCGAGTACGATTCTCATCATGGCTCTATTAACCTGTGATAAACTGATATACTGACGTAACTCAACAAAGATGATTGAATGAATTATAAAAAAAAAAACAAAAATCATTGAAGGAAAGTATTCTATTCAATCGAAAAAAAAAGGAAATGAAAGAAAAGGACAAATTTCCTCGGAATTTCGAAAACGTTTTGTACTGTCCAAATTATAGCCCATGTGATGGTTCTAATCAAATGCCTGAGATAAGGATTCATCTGTATGTCGGAAATCGTTATGGGGTCCGGTTCTCGGATCAAACAGTCTGAATGAACGACCTGCTCTGACAAAAATTAAAAAATTAAAAAACACAAAAAATGGCCAGAAACCATTCTTGGTTCAAATGGTTTGATCATTCGGGTTAGCAGTTCACTAACCAAATCAATGTTTTCGGTCAAAAAACGATTTTGGGGTAAATGGATTGATTCCCAATTTTTCTGATTCAATCATCTGATTTTGAAAACATTGTCCAAAATAACTTCTAGAATCGATTATGTTGGCTAAAACTTAAAATTAACTAGTTCTGCTAATTTTTCTTATTAGAACCCATTCAATAGTAGGTTCCATTTCTTGAAATTAGGAATGCAACCACAGTTTTACCTTAAGTTTCAGTCTAATTTGTGATTTTGGTTGACATCGCCGGTGCCAGTCGTCTATGATGGAAGCTCATTATCTTCGGTTTAATCTGTGATTTTGGTTGCTAGTTGCTGGTCGCCAGTCATCTCTAATCGAAGCCCCATCTTCTTCGGTTTAAATTTGTGATTTTGGTTGTCAGTCGCTGGTTTAAGAGAAGAAGAAGAAGAGAGAGAAAGAGAAAGATTAGATGGAAAGGGCATGAATGGAAAATCATTTTTTTTCCACTACTTCCGAATGCGCTCGGAGGTAGCTCTACATCTGAAGAATTTGAAGCAGTTTTCAGTGTTCGGATGATCAATTTGGTGGTGCTACCGTATGACCTTGAAGCGCTGGAAAGCAAAAATTTCGGTTCAGTACTGCCCAACTCCACCTAGGTTTTAAGGGAAAGTTATAGATTAATACCCTTTATTTTGGGCCTACTCTCATTTTGGTCCCTGAGTTTTAAAAGTATAAATCCAATATTTAAACTTTAAAAATGTGTGAATTTAATACTCACTGTTAAACAGTTATCAATTATATATATCGTTAAACAACGTATATGACCTAAAATTTTTAAATTCTCAAAATTATCCTTCAAATAAAATACTATTCATCATCTTATTCCTCAAGATGATGGTGATCCATGTCAAAATGGGTCTCTAATACCCTCAGGCTCTAAAGATCCTTCATCAATTCAGTCATCAATTCAGTGTTGGAGAAGTGACTATCCTTTTTGGCATGGTTTTCAAAACCGGACTGAATTGGACAGTCAGATTGGAAAAACCGGGAACCGGTCCCGTTTTCCCCTAAAACCGTTTTTTTTTTTCCAAAACCGTTGATTTTGATCAACAAATCATTGAATAGGCTGATTAACCATTCGAACTGTTTGAACGGTTTTGACCTTTTTCAAAATTTTAATTTTTTTTTAGTTTATAATTTTTTTATCAGAATAGGCTGATCGTTCGGGTCGAGACCCCTGACTGTTCGAATTGAGCGAAACAGTGGACAGAGGAAGCCGTAGCCACTGCAATTGACAAAACAACCCTTTTCAGTGTACACTCGATTAAAGCATAATACAGAGCGGAAATGTAGAACCATTAGAATACGTCTTCTCCGTCTTCTTTTTTTCCTACTTTTTGAAACCAGAAAGGAAGGGCATATTGCTACTTCTTAGATTTGATTTCTACTACAACATGTAAAATGTCAACAACTCACATATTATGCATCAAGGCCTGCCCGTAAATTTATATCAATTCCGAGTTGGCACCTATCCCAACAGTACTTTGAGCTTATAAATTCTGACCCTGGACTGAACCATCTTTCTCCCTTTCTTCTTATTAGTTTGCGGTGAATGTAATTCATTTCTTTTTTTTTTAATTTTCATGAGTATCTCGGCCCATTCTGTGATCTATGCCGATTTGGTCCTCTGATTATTGAAGAATTCATTTGGTAGAGATATTTGGTTTTTTAAGGGTTTCGTTCTAACTTCTAATACATGAAGAATGCTACACGATCTACAATCTAGCTAAAATTAGTCGTTCCTTATAAAACTTGTTTTTGTAACTGAACTATAAAGCCTGAGGAGTTCAAACATAAACATTGTCAGCGTTCTGACTTGTCCTTAGTGCCAAGATACTCTTGGCAAGTGCTGGAGACCAATTCATCACTCAGCAATTGCCAATTTCACATCGTGCATTATCCATTGCAGATGGAAGAATTGTCAAAAAGCATAACCGCGCATCCGAAGGACTTTTGTGTCTTTTAATATCTCACTCAATGGCTGATTAATTTATGGTCCGTTTGATTGCCGAGAAGGGATGTGATGAGAAAGGAAAATTTTATTTTTTCAATTAGGGTGCCTGTGTTTGTTTGCCAAAACCTATTATCCCATAGAATTTGCTTTCCAATATTTGGTTGATGTGAAAATTTTGCAGATGTTTGAAATGATATCCAATTCCACAACACAGCCCTATCCTATTTACAGGATGACATGGCCTAATATTGTTTGTATCTTGCCACATGGCAAGCTGACATGGATATATTGAAAACATGTGTATTTTTAATACAACATACCGTACTATTAAAAGTAACTCCCAAGATCATTTCAAAGCTAGCAAATACCTATGGCATCATTTAAGCAAATATAAAATTGTCATAACCACCAAATTGACTATCAAAACAAAAACGACTATTAATTGTGAATGGGGTTCTTTCAACGCCTCCCCTCCATGTCAGTATCCTCTATGTAGGTCCTAGAGGTGTTACCAATTGTAGGTTGTTTGGGTGGTGGATGCATATTACGTTGGTATCGCTGCAATTGATATATGGCCTCTTCATATGTGATATACGGACAAAAAATTGCTATGCTAAATTTGTGCACTCTGCCCATGTGAAATGAATTCCTGGTTGGCGCCCTTTGAACACAACATAATATTTTGCCATTTTAGACCTATAACCACATAAGCACGTATTCCATCAAACCCTATATTATTAACCTATAATTGAACTTGCAAATAAATCAACCACCAAATCCAATATGAAATCAAACATATTTAAGTTCCATTTGTACTAATTTGAAGAGATCCATCCATGCTAATTTCAACGAAGAAAACCTATTTGAGTAATCATTCAATCAAATAGTCGAGCAACCTATTTAAGTTCATAAACTCAAGTAATGAACCTGTTTAATGTCATCAATTCAATGAAATCAATTATATGGGAACCTCTGAATCCCATGTATTCAATTAAAACCTATCAAACAAAGAGTCAGAATATGCATTCATCTTAAGTTGGAAAACCCTGTATAAATTCATCAACCCAATTATGCCAAATCATCATTCCCATGAGAACTTGCGAATCCCATATATTGAGTGAAGACTTGTATTTAACAAATAGATTAGTACATATTCAAACTAAATATTCAACCATCATTCATGAACCATCAGTATCTTCATTTAATCATCCACTTGGGTAATGTTAAGTCTTTCACAAAAAAGGATTCTCTATGGACTAGTCAAGACATGCTTGATTCATATATCAATCTAAGTAATGTTCAAGTTTTCCAAAACATAAATATGTAGCCAAGAAACAACCCATAAAGCATAACAAAAAAGTGGGGTGTTAGTGAACCATATTCATTAGTGTCTCCAAAAAAGGGGTGTTACCAAAGTAACTTCAGTTAAGTGGGCCCAACTTCAAATTTAACCATACCTTCCTCAATTCGGAGTCCAGGCATAAAATGCTATTGCTCGATTTTTAGATTCAGTCAGATAATCAATGGCCCTTATGAGGAAGGAGGGGTTGTGATCCCCTAAGTTTAGCACATCATCATAAATCTTTTCCTTCTTCAGCAACCCGATTCCCTTCTCAACTCCAGAAGCTAATGACTTAATGCTAGATGCAATCTCATGTACTTCTTCAGCAACTACAGTTGCATACAACTTTCTCTTCCCAAGACCTCTCCACTCAGCTGAGTTACCCTCCTCAGGTGGCCTAGCTTGAAGAGTTGAGTCACCAACATTGTCTCCTTCAACCTCATCCAATACAGGCTCCTGCATTGTCGGCATGCTAGTGGTTTCATTCACTGATGCTGCCTCACGCCTGTTTAGTTCCCTAGCAGTGAATGCACCAGCGCTAGTTACTTGATCATTTCCACATACTATAGCCAGTTGGTCATAGTTGTGGATGGATTTTCTCCTAAATTTCTTTGCTTCTGGCTGTCCCTGTTCAGTTGTAATAGATCAATTGCTACAAGTTCATATCTTACTTGTGCATTGTAATATTTAGGATGAATATCATATTGAAGTTTACTTGGATGTATTCATTCCACACACGGGGCTCTAATCAATGGTTTTAGTCATGTCATTCTAGGAAAAACCACTAGATTTGATGATGTTCGTTATCGTAGAGAGGTTCTTCTTTATTGTCTTCATTCGATTCCTAATGTGGTTCTGTGTGCACTCCACTTCATATTTCAGACTTATGGCTCTTGTAGCTGTAGTGTATGCTAGAGTCTTAAAGCTCTTGCCAACCTTATGTTCAAGGGTGACTTGCTCCACTAGAGTTTCAATCAGTGTGTTATCCATCTCACTTGTCTAGCTCATGTTCAACTTATTAGCTCTACTATCAGTTTTGTTGGACCGAGTATCCATGTCTAACTCTAACCAAGTAACAATAAGTCAAGTTATACAGTGAACATAATAAAATTCATACATCTAGCGTGCCACCCCAACTAGTTCATATCGGTATTTCAACCAGTATCAACCAAATTTACACCAAGTTCCATCATTCCAATCATCCATAATAAAACACACACACACACACATAGTACAACTAAAAACAATAATGTCCAACACAAGATAGTTGTGTCCTTAACATAAACCAATCAAAGGAAAGATAATAAAAAATGCTAATAGTTAAATAAGAAGTACATGTACATTGTGAAGTCAAACATAGAAATACATGTGAAGATTAATCAAAGAAATTTAACGCCGATGCTTGGACCAAGCCAATTGATAGTCTACCCATATTTGATTTGCTATCTCCTCTCTAAGACGGTATCCTTCTCTAACAGACTCATTTCTACTAATGTGTTGAGATGATTGAGATACCTGAATATCATCAACCACATCATCTACCACTTCTCCGTCATTTGCATCAACCTCTGCACCTTTAGCAACATCATGATCGTATTGAGACATGATTCGGTCATACAGATCCACACCCATGACATGATTATGTAATTTGCAACATGCAAAGACAATCTTCACTTGTGTTTTGAATGGGTAATGCTACTCAGAAACCAATAGTGGAAACCGCTTCTTGAGAACCCCAAAAATTCGCTCAACTGCATTTTGCAGTGAAACATGACAGAGGTTGAATAACTCTTTAGGGTGCTCAGGTTGATGTGCATCCCATTCCTTCAAATGGTATCTTGTGCTCCGTTATGGTGTTAAGAATCTAGATCAGGAAACTCCAACTTAGATTAGAAGGGCTGATCTTTATCTGCAGATAAGATAAGGGATTATCCTTATCTGTTAAAGAGAGTCTAGATCCAAATACAAGATTTGGATTAGGAAACTCCTAATGGGATTAGGAGAACCTCTCTTTAAGGCTATAAATAGGAGAGCAGGGCGAACCCTCAGAACACAACAGAAATCATCTAAGTGACTACTGATTTCCAGAGAGAGACAATTTGACTGCACTGTCTCCTTCTCTCATGCTCTTACCGCCATACCAGTTCGATCTCCACTTGTGGGAGCGATCAAGAAGAGTTCTTGATATTACCTTTTGGCAGAAAAGGTAATCTGAAATCGTGCTCACTAGCCCTCCATCAGATTCTTGTTGAAGAATTCGGTTTTTGCTAAAGAACTATCTTGCTGATTCTGCTTCATCCTACACTGTGCCATCTTCGGTGGAAGCAATTTTTGGATCCATCCTTGGGCGTGAACACCTTCATTGGAGGTTATTACTACTTCGTAGCAGGTATATCCCTCCACTCCCTTTTGGTTTTAGATTTGGTATGGTTTAGATTCAAGATTGATCCTTGAAAATGCAGTTTTCCAAAATAGGGAATGTGATTCCCACATGGGAGAGAGAGAAAATTTTGAAATTTCGCCTAATCTTCCTGCAGGGTTCGGCCATCCATATGATAGATTTTTCATCCCTTCAGCTCCAATCGATTGAATAAAGCTCGGTGCTCTAGAAAAGGTGGGGAACAAGGTGTTCGTGTAAAAAATGAAACTAAAGAGTGTTTCCCTCATTTTGAACAGATTGTCCATTGGAAATGGTTTCATTTCCTTTAGTTGGTTTAAGCTCGGATCATGACCGATTTAAGATGAAAAGCGCTAGACAATAAGCGGATAACTAAAATCTATAGCCATAGCCACGGACAACTAAAGTCTTTAGCCATAACTATAAATAACTTTTAGCCATGGATAATATGTTCAAAGCTAAAATGTTAATTTTATTTATATACAACTTATAACTACCGATAACTACAGTCCGTGGCTATAAATAGTTTTTAGCAACGGACAAGATGATATATAGTCACGAATAAAATGACTGTAGCTACAAGTCAACTTTTAGCTACGGACATTTCACATCCGTGGCAAGATCCTATGTTTTAGCTACGGTTTATTGTGTCCATAGCTACATTGCAGTAACTATAAATCCATTTTCTTGTAGTGTAAGAAAAGTAGAATTCCTAGTGTTCAAAGAACCCTTATCTATGGCCCTACAACAATGAGATTTGTGGTTCCAAATCCATAAACCCATGTCAAATAATTCCAAATTGTGGCTTCATGTTCCAAAGCCAAACAGAAAAAGAAGCCAACCACCAATCAAATGTACCATAAGTCTTAACCTAAATCAATATAATAATTTTTTATGAAATTTTCACCAATAACATTAGCTTTATTTGCAAACACAATCAATATATTTCAAGATTCCTACAATTACTTAATACCCCATTTCAATTCACATTTTGACCAAAAGGTGATGAAGATTGGCATTAAGGATGATTTAAATAGCATCTATCCAACATTCAATTAGTCTAGCCAAGAGGCAAGTGAATCTCCTTCAAAAGGGAGGGTAAACAGCCCTATCATTCAAACATTCAATTCAATCCATTAACATGCATTATGTAAACCTACAACGAATTAAGAAATTTATATACTTCAAAAGGCTGTAAACAATATCTGTTGATGTGATGTAATTCATTTGTTTAAAGGTTGATTTTGCTATTCTCTGTGTATATAATGAATCCATAGTGCTATAAATAGCTAAAAGGTCCTGTAAAGGATGATACGATTGAGTAGAAAATGAAAAAAAAAATGCAAAACAAGAAGAAACAAGAGATGTTCACATGCCACTAGATGACTTCACCAACCAAGAATCAAAAGAACTCTAGCCCCTAAGCATTTGTTGCAAAAACCCCTTAATCACACAGCTGGTGTGAGTAGCCCAGATTCAGGCAGAAATTGAACAATTAGGAAGTGAGTTTGGTAGGCTCTAGTTGAAGGAGAAATTAGGTCTATTTTCTACTAAGTCCTGTCACTCAAGAACAACCCTATTCTCCCGAAGCCTTGGAATAAAAAATCCAACATATTAAAATGGAATCTACGGAGCTAGTGCAGAAATCTATATATCCAAACTATGCAACATCATTCAACTCCCCAACATATTAAATAAACTTCACTCCAGAACTAGGAAAACCTGCAGAGTAGCGCTATATACATACAAAATAATAAAATGAATAAACAATAACAACAACGATAAAAATAATACAACAACAACAATAATAACACACTACAAATCCAACAAAGATTACACGCAGATCGAGCATCAGATCCACCCTAGGAATGATAGAACATAGAAATCAACAGGGAGGGAGAAGAAAATAAAATAATATTAATATTAATATCTTTTTGGTTCTTCCAATGAAGACAATACCTGCACTGCAAGATGTAGGAGAGGGGGTGAGAGAGTTGGGATTGATTTCTGATCAATGGTGATTTGGCCCGACCTAGTAAAGAGGGGATACGTGGATACGATTTGACCAAAAGATGATAATTCAGCTTAACATAATCAGTCTGTAGTAGATCGAGCTCGGGTACCCAACTATCCCGAGCTAAATTGACCTCGGGACAAGCTCACCTCGAGACGAGATCGATTCGGCATCAGATCGCAACAAGAACACCTTATGCCAAGGCACTTCGGCATTCAACCCAGTTCGGGACTTAAAGACGTTAGTTCGGGGATACCGACACGTCACTACGTGGTGATCCCGAAAACCTCTCCAACGGATCACGGGTCTCATGAGATCACGCCGTGTAACAACTAGCATTATCTCCCCGCCCGATTAGGGCGGAATTGATGAACCTTATCAGTTGGCAACATTATCTTCCAACTTACACGGAAACGGATCCTATCTTGACGATGATCCCGGAACCGATCCGTAAAACCCGCGAGGACTCCATTATATAAAGGCTCCACCCCCGGTGGTTCAAGATACGCGTGATTTATATGCTCTCTAGCTCTCTGCATTCTTAAGCTATTTTTAGCTCACAACCAGTATACTGACTTAAGCATCGGAGCGACTTCACCGGGCTAGCAACCCCGGGTTCTCTGATCCTCTTGTAGATCAACTGTTCGCCGTCCGCCTGGAAGCCAGATCACCTCCAGCAGGGAACAAATAGATCGTGCAACATCAATTTCCTTTGAATATAGGCTGGGATCTGCAATACAGAGAGCGGATCAATGAGAGGGAGATCCGAGAGGGGGTGAGAGAGCAAGAGAATGTGAGTGAGAGGGAGAACTGAGAGGGGTTAAAGAGAGAGAGAGAGTGTGTGAGTAAGATTACCGGATGTTCGGCAGAGAAGCAGCAGTGCTGGCGAGAGAGCTAATGGAGTAGACAAAGAACGGAGGAGAGAGACACATGAGACAGCTAGGGTAGAGTGAGAGGAGTTTACCTCGATGATAGAACCGATGAGTTTTACATCAATAATTTCGATGTATAATTTATATGATTATCGGTGTAAAGAAAAATTGAAGTGGTTACATGCTTACTAAACATGTGTAAAAATCAAACTGGGATGTAAAGTTTACCCTCGTTTGGTTTTCCACCCCAAACAAACGCAGCCTTTGGTATTGCATAGACCTCAAGACAAGCACAAGGAAAGACTGAAAAAGCTGAAAATCGGAAAGCTTTAGGGCTTTTGATGTTTCCATGCTGAAAATAACCTCTACCACTGTTCTTAACAGACCAACATGCTATTTGTCAAACATTCTTGGTCTTTAAATACAAGACCCCAAAAGCTTAATATCTTTTCTAGTCTACTAAATGATTGAAATATCTGCCAAAAAAACCTCTCCAAACACCACCTAAGTGTATGATGTGTATATTTGGATCTGATGTCTAATAAATTTTCATTCATGTGAGGGTCTTTATACGAAATTTGCCTTCTCTCGATACTCACAAAGTAAAAGATTCTGATCAAACCCTATTTGTAAGACAAGTCTCCATCTATAAGGCTGAAATATATCTTGCCGACCTACTAATTAATGGGCACGGAGATCCAATTAACCAAATGAATAAATAAATGGAAAATTTAGCTTCCTGAAGCTAATATCACTGTATGACGTTATTAGGCTGCGGTCATTACAACTTTGCATGATGGGCTAGTCCTTTTCATGGTTCATGCTAACGAAACACATCATGCATACACTATTTTGTTGAAAAGTAAGAGTGGTAATTTTATAATTTTCCTTTATATTTTGTCTTTTGTATTAATTGGGTTGTCTTGAGAGTTGTTAGTTGAAAGGTCTTGAGTTTAAAAGTAAAACTCCTTTATATTTCTTGTAATCTGAAACATTTTGTAAGATAGTTCAAGAAGCTAAGAGCAAGTAAACGCAGAACTCTATGTGAGCTTTTTCATCTTCTCTTATTCTCTCCATTTCATATTACTCTTCTCTTTTTCAGATTTTTTTGGTTCTTCCTTTGATTTTTTACCACCACACTTCCGTTGCTCCAACAAACTTTTGGTATTAGATCAAAGATCCATTCAGCCATTCAAATCTAAAACTAAAACCTTTCATGACATCAAGTTCCAACAGCTCTGTTTTAGATCATTTTAAAAAATTTCCACTTCCTATTTTTGATGAAGAAAATTATGATTATTGGAGCATACAAATGAAAACATTTTTCATCTCCAAGGAGATTTGGGAGCCAGTAGAAGAAGGATACGAAGAACTAGAAAATCATGAGCAACTTGCAACATGGACTGAAGACAAAAAGGAATACAAAGAAAATAAGAAAGATGATGGTAGAGCCCTGCACTATATTCAACAAGCAGTAAGTAAAACAATATTTCCAAGAATCATGGCTGCCAAAAGTTCAAAAGAAGCATGCAATATTCTCAAGAAAGAGTTTCGGGGCACCGAAAATGTAATATCCATAAAACTTCAAACTCTTTGGAGATATTTTGATAATATTATGATAAAAGAAAGTGAATTTGTTCAAGAGTTCTTTTCTAGAGTTGTTGGTATTGTAAATCAAATTAGGACATATGGAGATGTTATCTCAGATGAAAAAATTGTGAAAAAAGTTCTGAGGAGTTTACTAGTTAAATTTGACCATGTGGTGGCTTCCATTGAAGAAGCCAAAAATTTGACTAAACTATCCATGCATGAGTTAATGAGCTCACTTGAAATTCATGAGGATAGAATGAAAAAACTTCTCATCTTCTTCACTAGAGCAAGCTTTTTAGTCCAAACTCACCATTGCAAAAAAAAAAAAAAAAAAGAATGATGGTGAAAAAGAAACTCCAAGAGAATAGTCATATGAAGGCAAAGTAAGAGAATGCCAAAATAATGGAAGAGGACGAGGATGAGGTAGATCATATGGAAGAGGAAGAGGTGAAAACAAAACAATGGTTGTTTTATTTGCAAGAAAGACAAACATTTTTCCCGAGATTGTTTTTTCATATGTAAAAAATGCAAAAATGATGTTCATGCCCCAAAAGATTGCAGATTTAAGGAGAAAGAACAAGCCCACTATATTGAAAATGATGATTCAGAAAATCATCTATTTTACTCTTGTATGAATATCAAACAAGAGCTAAAAGAAGTTTGGTATTTGGATAGTGATTGTAGTAACCACATGAAAGGAAACAAAGAATGTTTTCTTGAGCTGAATGAACATGTCAATTCTCAATTGAAGCTTGGAAATGGCAAACTCCAAAGTGTTGAAGGAAAGGGAGTTGTTGTAGTCCAAACTAAGCAAGGTAACTCTAAACTCATCTCAAATGTTCTTTATGTTCCCGGTTTGACTCAAAATTTTCTTAGTGCTAGACAACTTATACAAAAAGGTTATGAGATGCATTTTGACAATGATGAATGTGTAATAACTGATAAGAAGAAAGGTCAAATCATTGCTAGAGTAAAAAATGCTGCAAACAAAGTATTTCCATTAACCATGTCCTATGATGTGAACTATGGGATGAAGAGTGAGAAGCTGGATGAGTCCATGTTATGGCACTTGAGATATGGACACTTGAATTTCAGAAGTCTCTCTTTGTTAAATCATAAGAGTATGGTGATTGGACTTCCTCAAATTGATAGAGAACATAAAGTATGTGAAGGCTGCGTTTTTGGGAAGCATCATAGGCTTTCATTTTCAGAGAGATCATGGCATTCAAAGGCACCATTGGAGCTAGTTCATGCTGACATTTGTGGCCCCATGAGGACACCTTCCTTCAACAACAAGAGGTACTTTCTTCTCTTTGTTAATGATTTTACTAGAATGATGTGTGTATATTTCTTAGATGCAAAATCACAAGCATTGCCTATTTTTATTCAATTCAATGTTTTAGTTAAGAAGCAAAGTGATCACAAATTAAAAGCTTTGAAGACTGATAGAGGAAAAGAGTTTACATGGAGAGAATTTGGGAAGTTTTGTGAAGAACAAGGCATCAAAAGAGAGTTGATAGTAAGGCATACCCCACGACAAAATGGGGTAGTTGAAGGAATAAATAGAACCATTGTAGAAATGGCAAGAAGCATGATGCAAGGTAAAAATCTTCCCAAAAATTTTTGGGCTGAAGCAGTTTATACGGCTGTTCACATATTAAATTATTTTCCCACCAAATCCGTGCAAAATAAAACACCTTTTGAAGCATGGCACAAAAAAGAAGTCTGTTGTTAACTCATTTAAAGTGTTTGGCTACATTGCTTATGCTCACACTTCCTCAAAGAAGAGAGAGAAGTTTGATGGCAAAGGTGAGAAATGTATCTTCCTTGGTTACAGTGATGAATCCAAAGGTTACATATTGCTTAATCCAACTACAAATGAGTTGGTAATTTCAAGAAATATAATATTTGATAAAGAGGGGGCATGGGACTTTGAAAAAAATTCTCTACAAACAAAGAAACATGTTGTAGAAGAGGAAGAATAAGTGATGCCCAATGACCATGAGCATGTTGCAACTACATCAAATGCAAGACCAACAAACTCAAGAAGATCAAGTTCAACAAGTTTTAGTCCAAGAATGGATCCCTCAAGTTCAAGAAACCTAGATCCATGGAAAATAAGCCCAAGTGATGTAGATTCGGATACTCCACCAAGAAAGGTACACTCACTTAAAGAAATCTTTGATTCTTGTGATATTGTATTTCTTGCATTAGAACCACAAAAGTTTGAAGAAGCTTCAAAAGAAGAAGTTTGGGTGAAAGATATGGATGAAGAAATTGAAATGATAGAGAAGAACAAGACATGGGAGTTGGTAAATAAACCCAAAGAAAAAGAAGTGATTGGATTGAAATGGATTTACAAAACAAAGTTCAATGAAGATGGGTCAATCCAAAAACACAAAGCAAGGTTAGTGGCTAAAGGCTATGCCCAACAATCGGGGGTAGATTTCCGTGAGACTTTTGCACCAATTGCAAGAATGGAAACAATCAAAAATGTGCTTGCACTTGCTGCTCAACTAAAACTGCAAGTGTTTCAATTTGATATGAAATCAGCCTTCCTAAATGCAGATTTAGAAGAGGTTTATGTTGAACAACCACAAGGATATGTGATAGAAGGAAACAAAGAGAATGTTTACAAGCTTCGAAAAGCTTTTTATGGCGTAAAGCAAGCACCTCGGATGTGGAATATCAAGATTGATAAATATTTCTATAAAAACGGATTTGAAAAAAGTCCAAATGAGCCATCACTCTATGTCAAGAAGGAAGGTATGCATGATTTTATCCTTGTTTGTCTTTATGTTGATGATTTGATTTATACAAGTAACAACCCAAAATTGTTGAATGAGTTCATATTAGCAATGACCAACAAATATAAGATGACTAATTTGGGATTAATGAGATACTTTCTTGGGATTCAAGTGAAACAAAGAAAATGTAAAATTTTTATGTCCCAAGATAAGTATGCTGATGATTTTTTAAAAAGGTTTCATATGTCAACATGTAAACCCCTAGCTACTCCAATTATTGTCAATGAAAAGCTATCAAAGGAAGATGAAGCATAATTGGTAGATGCATCAACTTACAGAAGCCTTGTTGGTTCCTTGATTTATCTCATCAACACAAGGCCAAATATTGTTCATGCTGTCAGCATTATTTCAAGATACATGAATAAGCCAAGTAAAGTTCATTTTGGAGCAGTAAAGAGAATACTTAGATATGTGAAAGGAATCAAGAATTTTGGGTTAAAATATGAAAGTGAAAATGATTGCAAGCTGGTTGGATTTTCAGATAGTGTTTGGGTTGGTTCCATAGATGACCGAAAAAGCACAATTGGATATGTTTTCTCTTTGAGAAGTAAAATGATCTCTTTGTCATCAAAGAAGCAAAATACTGTGGCACTATCTTCAGTTGAAGCAGAATACATTTCAGCCACTAGTGCATCTTGTGAAGCAATTTGGCTTAGAAGACTTTTGAAAGACCTTCAATGTGTGCAAGATGGCCCAACTACAATCTAGTGTGATGACACTTCAGCTATTGCAATTACTAAAAATCTAGTTTTTCATGGAAGAACAAAGCACATTGAGCTGAAACACCATTTCATCAGAGAGTCAACTGAGAAAGGAGAGATCGAATTGAAGTTCATCAAGACTGAAGTTCATCAAGACTGAAGTTCAACTTGCTGATGTCTTTACCAAGCTTCTAGCTTCTGAAAAGTTTATGCATTTTAGATCTCTAATGAAAATTACAAATTAAGAGGGGGTGCTGAAAAGTAAGAGTGGTAATTTTGTAATTTTACTTTATGTTTTGTCTTTTATATTAAATGGGTTGTATTGAGAGTTGGTAGTAGTCCTGTTCATGGGCCGGGTGGCCCGATGGGCTGGCCTGGCCCGGCCCCTAGACGGGCTTGAACACGCATGTGGGCCCGCGGGCTTAACCTCGGGCCAAAAAGCCCGGCCCGCAATAAATTCAAGTCAGGCTCGAGATTTGCCAAAATAGCCCGGCCCGGCCCGACCTATAACTAAACCTAAAAACCCGAGTTGAAGACCCCCTCTTTTTTTCACCTCTTTGCCTCTTTCCTTTCTTTTTCCAGCCGAACTATTCTTCTCCAGTCTCCACATCCTCCACAGTTCTCAACTTCTCAKCCTCACACTCTCAGGCAGCCACACAACCGGCGAGGCGGCGAACGTTCACCGGCGCAACAACTCCGGCGGTGAGTCCTCACTCCTCTCCTTCTCTCTCTCTCTCTCTCTCTCTCTCTCTCTCTCTCTTTCTTTTTCTCTCTGACTCTCATTCCTCTTCTCAAATCTCACTTCTCTTTCAAATCTCAGACACTAGCGACGACGAGGTGGCGAATATAGGCACCGGCTGCGGCGGAGAGTTCTCTCTCTCTTTCTCTCTCTCTCTCTCTCTCTCTCTCTTTTTCTCAGACGCGAACTGATCACTGTTAAACTTAAAATCGCAGGTCGCAGGCTCCTAGCTCATAGACCACAGTCACCGCGAACTCAGTTCCGGCGAACACATTCATCGGCAAACACAATCGGGCTTCGGGCTTTTTATTAGGGTTGGTCTCGGGCCCAAGTTGTAGGCCCGTTGATCGGGCCAGGCTCGGGCCTAACAAATTTTCATTAATGAAGAGTAAATGCCCGACCCGAGCCCGGCCCGGCCCGRCCCATGAACAGGTCTAGTTGGTAGTTGTCTTGGGAGTTGGTAGCTGAAGAACTCACATCGTGTCCCCTAGGAACAGAAAATTTTCTGTCCCGACCAATCTAATTGGAACACATCGCCTTTACCGCCCAAATTTGAAACTAATGGAAGAAAACCCTCTAACGGCAATGTAAAGCCAATATCCTCTCCACTGCGAGGTGCTCTCTTTCCCTCCCTCCTATTCTCTTCCCCTCCCTCCCACCGCCCCCGAACACCCTCACCGGCATCAATAGCATGAGAAACCCCTTCACCACTGCCATCTTGCCGTAAAAACCCTACAACCATCTGCCATATTGCGGTTGGAACTTTTCAACTGAGCTGGGTCCCAGAGTAAAAGAACCCTGTAACCTGAGCTTCACCGCCGCTGCCATCTTGCCGTTGAAACTTGTCAACTGAGTCGAGTCCCAGAGTAAAAGACGACACTGCAAACTGAGCTCCATCGCCGCTGTCATCTTGCCGTTGAAACTTGTCAACTGAGCCGAGTCTCGGAGTAAAAGACGACCCTGCAAACCAAGCTCCATTATCGCTGCCATATTGCCGTTGAAACCCTGTAACTAAACCGCATGCCGTAGTTAAAGACTCCGGACTCCATTACTTTTAATATATTAAAGCTGAAATTTGAACTGGTATATCTGTGATTTGAAACTCAACGGATTCAATTTTTAAGCTACCTAACTAAAAGCTCCATTGTTAATGCCTACCAAAGCAGCTACTTTTTTTACAAGATTTGGAACATGAGGCCATGAACTATGTTTATTCCAAAATCCTAAAAATTCAAGTAACTGAACCATTATTTTGAAAACTACTAACGGTTTAGTTACTTGAATTTAGGGAAATCATGCTTTTCTTGCATCATTGTATAATTTAGTTACAAAGATTTATGATTGGCTCAGACCGTGTTCTCTTCTTTTAAGGGATTTCACTCTTTTTTGAGACTTTATAAATGTTCTATTGACTTTATTATTATGACTGGTACTGTTGGACTCCTTCAAAACTTTGGAAAATTTCATCAGCTCTAATTTATCTAGTGCATCTTGGTCATGATGACGATGATGATGATGAAGCACATCATTTAGAGCAAAAAACCATGAGCGCTATCCTCACTTTGAACAATTCCCTTCTATGACAGTATGAGGTTATCCTCACTTTGAACAATTCCCGTGTATGAGGTTTCTCCGTCACTGCTTCTCCGAACAAATTTAACATCGTAAAGGCTCGGAGTCATTGACCTTTGGATGTCCAAATATGACCTTAACGTACGAGATGGAGCTACCTCACTCCTCTCTTCGTCTCTTTATTTTGTTACTGTTACTATATAATGGGTTGTGAATTACTACTACTTGAGTAAGATTGAACGATTGAATGATCTAGAAGCTGATTGAACAATTGAATGATCCAAAATTTCTATTCGTCAAATTTCCCACATATCAGGCTTCTAACTGATCCGAAATTACGGTATTCAAATACTCAAGGCAATTGACTAGTCCAATTATTCAAGGCAATAGATCATGTTCATTGTCCATTCCTCCGGGTGCTGCAAGCAACATGTTTGATGATGGGAAAATGAAAGTCAAATCCAAGTTTTGAACTGAATGATTTCATTGATTATCCAAGTTTCTTGTTTCAATATAATCAAATCAAAATAAGACCTAAATAAACTATTAACATGAATAAAACCTCTAGAGGATGAAGACAAAACTAAGTCCACTCCATATACACCAAACCAAAATAAACTATCTTGTTGAACTGCACCACACCACACCAACGATTCATATAACACCTCCACTAACTTCAGGGTCATGCTTCACTATGGGAACAGGCTCAGTTGTAGCTCAACGGCAAGATGGCAAAGGCGATGGAGCTCGGTTGTAGGGTTGTCTTTAACTATGGCATGCGGCACGGCTCAGTTGCAGGGTTTCAACGGCAAGATGGCAAAGGCAATGGAGCTCGGGTTGCAGGGTCTTCTTTTACTCCGGTACTTGGCTCAGTTGACAAGTTTCATGGCAGTGGCGGTGGAGCTCGGTTTGCAGGGTCGTCTTTTACTCTGGGACCCGACTCAGTTTACAAGTTTCATCGGCAATATGGAAGCGACAATGGAGCTCGATTTGTAGGGTCGTCTTTTACTCCGGGACCCGGCTCAGTTGACAAGTTTCAACGGCAAGATGGCAGCGGCGATGGAGCTCGGGTTATAGGGTCGTCTTTTACTCTGGGACCCAACTCAGTTGACAAGTTTCAACGGCAAAACGACAGATGGTTGCAGGTTTTTTACGGCAAGATGGCAGTGGTGAAGGGGTTTCTCATGCTATTGGTATCGGTGAGGGTGATGGGGGCGGGTTTTCTTCCGTCAGTTTCAAATTCGGGTGTGTAAAGGCAACGTGTTACAACAGATTTTTTGGTTCTTCCTTTGATTTTTTACCACCACACTTCCGTTGCTCCAACATATTTCCTATAAATGGAGCAAACGTTCTGTCCAAATGTATAACACAAGATCCTCCTTAACCTTAATCCAACTCTTAGAAATTAGAATCAGTACGTACTGGTCACCATTCCATAATGGAGTTGGAAGTCTACTGGTTCATTCTGTTGGCTTCTCTCTGTATCTGTGGAGGTCTGAAATTATTCCTTCCGCGTCTCCTTCCACTCAACTCAGTTAAGCATAAAATAAATCTCCCACCAGGACCCTTTACAGTGCCCGTCATACACAACTTGTTCTGGATTCGGAAGTCTTTTTCCGGAATTGAATGCATTCTTCGCTATTTACACACTAAGTATATATGGTTCCATCATCAAGCTCCACTTCGGCTTTCGCCCAGCCATTTTCATAACCGACCACGAACTTGCCCATAAAGCTCTCATCCAGCACGTCTCCATCTTTGCTGATCGTCCACTAGCCCTAGATCCCAACCGTTCCATCCCCAGCAACCAATACAACATCAGCTCTGCCACGTATGGCCCACTCTGGCGTCTCTTCCGTCGGAATCTCACCTCCGAGATCCTCAATCCTTGTCGTCTCAAGTCCTACGGATATGCTCGTAAATGAGTCCCGCAAATACTGACTAACAGCCTCAGGGAACAAGCAACCAAACCCGGCGAACCCGTATCTGTAGTAGATCAGTTCCAATATTCGATGTTTTGCTTATTGGCACTTGTTAGTGCTTGGATTGGCCGAGGATAACAAAGTAATTTCGCCCCTGAGCTCTGAAGGCGGGCCGAAGGCTTCGGGGGTTCAGATATGGTATGTCGAGGTAGATCGTACGTTGAGTTCCGTAGAAGCCGAAGGTTAGTAGCCGAAGTGCTATAAGACAGGGGATGTCAGAGGCCCCGAGTGGAAGCCCAAGGCAAAGACTCCAACGGTCAAGTTAGTACGAGGGTACGAAGAGGGGAACCAAGTACGAACGAGGGATCTGAAGAGATTACTCATAGACACTGGGTTCCCAAGATGATAGGACAGCTGCCCGAAGACATGAATGGGGCAAAGCGACTCAGATGTCAGGCAGCCCACTATGCCATGTTAGAGGGAAAACTGTACCGAAGATCCTTCACCCTGCCCTACCTCTGATGCCTCCGTCCAGAGGAGGGCGAGTATGTATTGCGGGAAATTCACGAAGGTATCTGCGGCAATCACCTCGGTGGAAGGGCCCTAGCCCAAAAAACACTAAGGCATAGGTACTTTTGGCAGACCCTCCACAAGGACGCCGCCGAGCTAGTGCGAAAGTGCGACCCATGCCAAAGGCACGCCAACTTATGCCACCAACCGGCCACCACTCTCTCGGTCCTCAGCAGCCCTTGGCCCTTCGCTAAGTGGGGGATGGACCTCCTTGGCCCTTTCCCATAGGCCATGGGGGGCAGAAAATACTTCGTTGTAGACTATTTCACCAAGTGGGTAGAAGTCGAGCCCCTGGTCACCATCACAGCCCGAACAATCTAGAACTTCTTTTGGAAAAAATTATCTGCTGCTTCGGCCTACCCTACATGTTGGTCACCGACAACAGGAAGTAGTTTGATGACACCAAGTTATGGGAGTGGTGTGCCTCCCTCGGCATCAAGCAACAGTACACCTTGGTAGGCTACCCCCAAACCAACGACCTAGCTGAACCTGGAGTGGGAAAGCTGGGTCCCAACTAGGAAGGCCCCTACAAGATTAAGAAGTCGTCGGCCCCGCCACCTTTCACTTGGAGCATCTAGACGGAAGACCCATCCCTCAAACATGGAACTTGGAGAATCTCCGGATGTACTACAAGTAGTTGTAATATCTTTTGGGGATGATTGAATGAATGAAGCAAAGTTCCCCTTCAGCTCAGTGCTCAGTGCATATACCTACTAAGTTCTTACAACTCTTCGGCTTCGCGACTGGCAGGGGTGCATGACCTCCTAGAGGACCATGCCCTCTCGTCAGACCAATGCTAAGACATAAACAACTAAGTAGCAAATACCTTAGCTAAGTGACGCGTCAGAGTATACCAGGACGGTCGAGGCCTTACATCCCTCAATGCCCCACCTCGGCAACGGCTAGCCTCTTGGACTTTTTCACTTAGTGCTATTAGCAAAGGTGACAACACCCTCTGAATGTTAAACGAGACCTTGTTGAAAGGAGCACTTGGGGAGATGGGAGCTAGGCGAGCCTCAGTTCTACCTTAGCCACGCCAAAGCCAACACTTGGGGAAATGGGAGCCAGGCGAGCCTTAGCCCCGCCCACAGCTCGACAGGTCAGCTTACCTTTGCCTAAATACCCGTAGGAGGAAGAGAGCTAGGCAAGCTCCCACTTCGCCTCAGCCTCCTCCCCCCCATCGCAAACCACCTCGGCCTTACCTAAGTGAACACTCAGAGGGAAGTTAACCTAGGCAAAGTGTAGGTTAACTTCCCTCTGAGTGAACTATTTTATGTTGTGATCTTTCTACTTGGGGGGGGGGGGGGGGCAAGGGCCCCTTGGCGAAAAAATAAGACAACGAAGCAAACAAAAAACAAGTACTCGAGAGGAGATTCAAAATGCCACTGATTTCCATTATATTAGAAAAAAGGGCTTTATAAAAATTCATTCATGGCCTCCAAGGCTGGACACTTGTACAGTACCAAAAACAAAAGAAAACAAAAGAAAACAAAAACCTAGCCTAGGCCTCATCGGGAGGGGGAAGAGAGGAGTTAGCAGCCTCCTCAAGAGAATCGGGGATCACCTTCAAAGATTCAGCGTCGAAGTCAGGTAGAGCCACTGCGAGCGTCTTCTTGGTATCCTCAATCCCGTCCAAGTAAGCCCTGGAAGAGAGATCAGCCAGCTCCTTGGCCTGCTTCTTGGTCTCTTGGGCCTTCTTCTCGGCGTCGACAACCCTCTGCCCAGTCTTCGCAACCCGCTTCATTGCATCCTTGGCCTTCCTCTCCACCTCGGCAACCTGCTTCTTCACCTCAATAGCTTCCACCTCGTCCTGCTTAGCACGCCGCTCAGCCTCGGAGAGGAGATTCTCAACATGAGCCCTCTTCATATGCTCTTTGGAGATGCCCTCTCGCGCATCCTTTAGATGTGCCTCAACCTCCTTCCAAAACTTTTGCTCGTCGATGAGGCTTTGCTGGAACCTGTGATATTTCTCCAAGGCGACGATGACAGCTTGCTGGAGCTTCCCTTTCTCGTCCTCTTTCTTGTCCATCTGGGACAGCGTCAACTTCAGACAATCCCTGAGGCCAACGAAGTGGAGGCAGACCTGCAACAAAGGAACAATTAGTATCCTACAACAAAACAAATAACAATGAAGAGAAGGAAGCAAGTGTTACCTCGGCCAGGCTTTGCAGCCCCATGTTGTAGATCTTCTCTAGGGTGCTCCCCAGCATTTGGAAGCGATCCCATGAAAGAAGGGCCCTGCTCACTAAGGCCAGGCCGACCCCCTCATCATGGATGGAGTCCCCTTCACGGATGTCCCACTAGGGACGAAAGATCTGGCTCGACCGCTTGACGAGCTCCTCCAGCGGTGTGGAGGCAGAAAACGGCCCCATTTGTTCCTTATGAGGCCTCCTTGGGGCATCCCTTGATGAGACCCTAGTGCGGGCCACCTTTTGCGGTGGATGATCCCCCTCGGCCTTTCGGCCGACCTCTTCTACCCCACTTCGAACTCCTGGGCGGGCTTCCTCGACCCATCGGCCGACTTCAGCGGAACCTGCTGCTCCTGCCTCATTTGGCCCTCATCGACGAGCCTCTTCCCCTAAGAAGGGATTTGTGGAGTGGCTCCCTTTGTAAGAGTCGCCAGAGTAGTCCCTTTTGTAGGGACCTATGAAACTGTCCCCTTGGCGGGGACCTAACAAGAAGACCCCCCTTCGTGGAGATCGGGACCTTCGCCTTTGAAGCTGGCATGTCCTTGGAGGGCCTCTGAGGCATCTTCCCCCCCGCTTTCACCCACTCCTGCATTGTGCAAGCATGATCCATCAAGGTCTTCTGAGCGTCCATTAGCATCTCTGCAAACAGAATAAAGTTGTTAGTAACACAATGCAAAGACGAGGGCGAGGGAACATGTTAAGGGAATACAGGGCCTCTCCTACCAAGGGGAGCAGGGCTAAGCCTCACAAAGACTAGTGGGACCTCCTCCTTCACCAAAGGTTGGGCTCGGACTCTCCCCAGTTCAAGCAGCCACATGAGATCATCGCTCTCCTCACTCGTGAGCAGGGGAACACTATTCTCCATAGCCTGACTAACCTCTCCCCACCCTGACTTAAAGGACCAACCCTCGGGACAAGACAAAAAGAAAAATCTACCCTTCTAGTTGTGCACAGAAGAGGGGTTATCTATGGGATTGGTCCTAAGGGGTTGAAAGTAATACATGCCGCCTTCGAAAGAGTGCTTCCTCTACACAAACAACACTAGGAAGAGCTCTGACATCAGTTCCACCCGTGGAACTGAGCCACCACTAACATCGCCACTATAGTCCTCCTAATGGCATTAGGCACTAGACCTGTTCATGGGTCGGCCCGGGCTCGGGCCAGGCTTTTACTCTTTATTAACAGAAAAATGTTAGGCCCGAGCCCGAGCCCGGCCCGACCAACGGGCCTACAACTTGGGCCCGAGCCCGGCCTTGATAAAAAGCCCGAGCCCGAAACCCGACCTAATAAAGAAATTCGAAATTTTCCCTATTCAAATGAGCATTATCTATTTTAATTCAGATTTTTTTCCCCTATTTAAATGAACAATGGGCCTACAAGTGAATCAACAACCTTCTTAAATCAAAAAAATTATACAAATGGACATCACATAGGGTTTTTACTTAGGTTTAACTATAGGTCGGGCCGGGCTATTTTGGCAAAGCCCGAGCCCGGCTCAAATTTTATGCGGGCCGGGCTTTTTGGCCCGAGGTTAAGCCTGCAGACCAAAAAGCCTGTTCAAGCCCGTCCGGGAGCCGGGCCAGGCTGGACTGGCCTGTCGGGCCACCCGACCCATGAACAGGTCTATTAGGCACCAGCTGGCTAAGGGTGATTCCATATGCCCTCAACAGTTCAGAAACCAACGGGCTAAGGGTGATTCCCCCTCCTTAGGGGTCCATGGCTGATTGCCCACCTCGGGCACCCTCATACCATAGGACAAGGGGATTAAGTACTGCCTCGCCAGAGCCTTGACCTGATCCCCGTCCAGAGAGTTTTCAAACCCCAGGTGCGGGAGACCGGTCCTAACTACTACCTGAGCAGCATCCTCAACCCTCATCCCGAGACAGGGTCTGGGTCTCTTCCCCCTTAGCTTGGGAGGACCCCTCGGCCTCCCTCGGTGTTACAGATGCAGCGCTCTCACAAGGAGGGTCATCGCCTCGACAGATGCCTTCGGTGCCCTTGGAGGCTACCCTCTCCCGAAGCACCTCAACCTACTGCCGAAGGGGAACAAAGACATAAGGGCTTAAAGGAGAAAGGGGAGAAGGGGTTTGGGTGGAGCTCCCCTCCAATTTATTCGGAAAACCATAGCACTCAAGTTCAGAATCTGAGAAAGACATCGTTCAAGATTACCTAAAGAGAAGTAGAGGAAGAAGAAGTGAAAACGAAGTGTTGAAGATTGGAGAGTTTGGGAGCTGAGTTCACTTGAGAGTAAAGGTACTTAGAGGCAAATGACCAGGAAACTGTCGTCAAGACCCTTATTCAAATAAGAATGAACGGCCCAGATATCTCGGGATCCAATGACTGAGAAGCCACCGCCTCTACGACCCAACCGTAGCGCGCTGCGTAACTGTTAGCCTCGGAAGGCGAAACGACGCACTGCCAATGGCTCAGATCACCTCAAATCCAACGGTAGCAAAGCACCTCCGCACTTGCGATCCAGCTGCGTCACATCCTTGAACACCCATCCTTGGAAGGCGAAACTACGCTCAGGGTGAACGAGCGCTTCCGCCCACTACGACCATCGGCCCAGGTGACTCGATTCCGTGGACATGCATACCGGTCCACCCGGGAGGCTGTTCCACACACGAAAAGCCCCTCCGGTCCTAAACCCGTGTGGAGTATGGCCCCTGGTCACCTGTCCAAAGCAGTAGTGCCATAGATCACCTATAGCCTCGGCCCCGCTAATGAAGATGAACCAGGCAGAGATGCAATAGAGAAAGCCACTGTAGGGTACTCCTCGACTACCAGACCCACTGGCGGCCACCATTACTCTTCCCATCAACCGAAACCAAATCCTCCATCTCGGCCTCGGGAGTGGGGGGCAAGTGATATGGGTTGGCCCAGCATAGCCCATCTTGGGCTGGGGGAACTGATCTAAACCCCCGAAGCATTCAGTCCTGAGCCAATCCAAACACTATGTTTTGGAGAAAAACTTGATGAGAATATCATCAAAGACATCGAAACCATTCAGCAGAGGGTCTTGACTAGTTTTGGACGATTCAACGTACTTGCCTTAGTCCCCAGATTGGGAAGATCATATTCCAAAAGAAGTTGAAGGAGCTGTATGAGCTGCGACGTAATAAAAAAAGTGTTCTGATTCCTCTAATACGAGTTCGACAAGAAGGGAAGAAGAAGCAAAGTAGCAAAAAGGAAGGGAAGGACGAGACAGTCCTCTGCTACGTCGATACGTTGCTCAATCTTTGATTACCCGACAGAGGATAGAAGCTCACGGAGGAGGAGATAGTGTCTCTACGCTCGGAGTTTCTAAATGTTGGCACCAACACAACATCCACTGCTTTGCAGTGGATCATGGAAAATCTGGTGAAGCATCCACAGGTCCAAGCGAAGTTGCTCTCGAAGATTAATTAATGGGTGGTGGGGTCTGGAGAAGAAATCAAAGAAGAAGATCTGCAAAAGATGCCATATCTAAAGGCAGTGGTGTTGGAGGGTCTGAGAAGACACCCACTGGCACACTTCGTGCTGCCACACGCAGTCAAAAAGGATATCACCTTAGATGGGTATCTTGTACCCAAGAATGAAATAGTGAATTTCATGGTAGCACAAATGGGGTGGGACCCAAATGTTTGGGTGGACCCCATGGAGTTCAAGCCTTGGAAATGCTTGATATAACCGGGAGTAGAGAGATTAAGATGATGCCATTTGGGGCAGGGAGGAGTGATAGCTATAAATATATAACCCTAGCAAGTGCACTAGTTATCAAGTAGTATAAAAATATCGTTCCCACGGGGATTTAACAAAATAAGTATTAGAACCACCGTCTTCCCTAATTATCTGGACAATC